>OX101787.1:33286933-33551337 GCA_944452715.1 Ophion slaviceki
GACGCAGAGAAATTCGAATGAAACTCAATGTCGACGTTTGGATTCGCCCAATGAAAACTTCGAAACCGTATCGATTGCTGATTTGGGGGATTGAAATATGGCACGATGGGTACAATTTACCGTGGACGAGGTGTACAATGAGTTGAGAGGTAACACTGGAACAGGGACATGGAAAAAACGATTTTTCGTAGGATTTAAGTCATACATTGGCGTTGAAAAAAAGTGCAGTTCATCTGATGCCAAAATGATGCTAATCGAATCACGAATTTTTTTACTGGCGGCCTCAAAATAATGCAACGCTAAAATTTTCAGACACTTTTCCGGGAAGAGTTGTTTAACTGGCGTGCAGCAAACCTCGAAGGAATTCTATCCAATTTATTGAAAAATGTTTCGATGTCTTTCAAATCTATTTATCGACACAAATATGCAAGGACTCCATGATTAGTTGATAATTTCTCATCTCAAAGAATTTGTCGGGATTTTTTTTCTGAAAATCAAACTTACATTGAAAATCTTCGCCGTCTGTATGAAAAACAATATTTCAAAAATCTTCCACGTCTTTCTCCGGATGTTATCATGCGGACTGTGAAAAAAACGTTTATTTTTTTAAATTCAATCACGAAATAATCAAAATACATTTTTCCCTAGGACTGTTATTCTTCAAAATATTCAGATTCCCATTGCCCAGTGTACTCCACAATGTTATTATTCGAGATTCGTTAAGATTCAAGGTACAATTTGGAAAATAGTCATTATTTTATTTTAATCCTAAAATCATAAACCAGGATGCGAAGGTACCAGGTGAGTTTGTTTCAAGAAGAGGAATATTTGAACGCGGCTCCATGAATTTGTTAATTTTCCGGTATTATTTTTTTCGTGCGGGCTATCACCGTAAAGCATTTTCCCGACTACGTATGACGAAGGCAATTAGCGTCCGTGGCGTGGAAAGAAACATCGGAACGTGCTAATGATGGTGATGGAGACAGACGAACGTATTTAGCTTTGATCCACAAGCTGATTAGTGTCTTTTTCCTAACCGCGCAAAACACACGTGGTAAACCGCAGTATGTACAGTCAATTCCACCGGGAGTGGACTTGCCTGACATACCGCGTTCGAATCCCACGGTATTTCCCTTTGGATCTTTTTTGTATAAGTCATCATGGTCCACAGCGTTCCCTTTCGATTTTTTAAATAAAAAATTATAGCCGTTATTCCCGTTCAATTTATCTTTACAAAAAATTATAGCCCATGTCATTACCATTCGATTTCTTTCAACAAAAAATGTGGTCCGCGGCGATCCCGTTTGAATTTTTTTATAACAAATTATAGACAAGAAGTATTTTTTCTATTTTCTGTTACTCGAATCTCGATTAATCTGGACAAAAATCAACTAAAAGATATAATACACAGTAGTGCGTATTTATTACCAGAGAATTAATATTCTTCACGTTTGATAAAAATTATTATCGTATCAGAATAGTAAATATTTGTCTTATCGCAAAATATTTTGCCGAAATTTTCACGATTTTATTCATTCCTGGCAAGACGAATCAACGTTTAGGATATGGAAATTGAAAAAATAAGTTTAACGTTGAAACAAAATTGGCGAGATCGCGGTCGGTCTTCGGGCGGAACGTCCCATACAGGAGTGTGCAAGTAGTACGAGTCCGGCTGTAGTCAGGCACTGGGGTATACTACTGACGGTCGACAATTGGGAACATGTGCGGAGCCGCAGCGACCGACTCGTTAAACTGGCCTCCGGTCCCTCATCACTTTGTACACATAACATGCACCCGTGGACACGTATATATTTATTTATCACGCATACGTATCCCCAATTTTCGTGTTTAGCCGGTCAAAAAAAGTCAGCCCTTTTACATCTCTGGAGGCCAATATTTCTTGCGTGTCGCAGTAGTATTAAACGAGATGGGGAAAAAACGTGCTCTTTTGCGTCACTACTGTACGGTGGAAGAGAGAAGCGAATTTTAGCGATAAAGCTACTGAAAAATATTCGTTTGGCAAAATGATGACCGGGAATTAAATAAATAAGTACCCGGCTTCGCTTGCGTGAATGTCGGAAAATTGGTGCGTAACTATCGGCAATAGATTTCAGGGTCATCTTATGAAGGGTTGGGTAACAAGGTTATTATGGAAAACACACTATATATATATATATATATTTTTTTTTTTGGAACGGGTTTTCCATATATTTATTCAAAAAACGCGTTTCCGATATATTGATTTTGAAAAACACGGTTTTTTAGGTACAAAAATTTGTTTCCTATATCATTCAACCCATTCTCATATTAAAATCACCGAACAGAACATTAAAAATTAGGCCCGGTGGTGATTCACGCTAATGAGACTGTTTTGCATTGAGTATTTACTTAAGGGCTTCGATAAAAATGCTAAAGGGTACGTCATCGTCCTTTGAGAAGGCAAATCGGATTTTCTTTACCGGGCGAGGATCCAGACCGAACGAAGGCCAGGCAAATTCAGAAAACGTTTATTTTCACATATTAAAGATTCGGAAAAAAAACTCCAGTCGTTTTTCTGCCAACTTTGTTCGTAGAGAAAATAATCCAAAATTGATAAATATCGCAGTATTGTATTCCAAACCCACCAGCTTAATTTCAGGCTGGGAAGACGAAGGTACAGGGAGCCAGTGGAATTTTATATGAGCAAACTATTGATAATTTTCCTGCCACATTGTGTCGCCAACACTTCATTAAAGCTCCAATTTTACTTAATTAAGGTTCGAGAAGAGTGAAGTTTCAAAGCGAACTCAAGAAGCCCAGCTCCTTCGGAAAAACGGAATACTCCTTGGCGAAAGTCCTCCGAAAACTCTTATAAAAATATCTAGCTGTGCACACGTATACAGGCATAAATGTATAAAAAGACACCAAGGGAACGAATATTAGAGTGGATCTAAAGCCTTACATGCTGTCCCCGTGGCGTACTTGTTGGAAAAGATTTACGATGAGCGTTGGAGGAGATACAAGATGTACGAGTAGGGAAGTAAAGCAAGCCCAATGTCGCTGTACATATCAGCCAGTTTGCCCAGCCCCCTGAAAGGACATTGAAGTATTACGGGTGAAAAAGTTCTCGAGACAATTTCCAAAAGTTTAAGCTTCACGTTCGACGCAATAAAACTCAATCAACGTAAATTGAAATAAAAAAAAAAGAATGAATATCATTGTTATCCGATTTTGTGAACTTTACCAGGCTTTTTGGCCAGATTGAAAAAAGAATTCGATTTTCCACAGAGCGATGTATCATTTTTCAAGCCACGTTGATAGACCTGCATTATTCAATGTTACTGAAAACATTCAATTACTTAAGTAAATTGTGTCATGTAGTCCCAATGAGCACAAAAAAACACAAACAATTCGCTGCAAATTCGATTACGATGATTCGTTGATGATACGAAAAAAAAATCGTTACTTATATCAGAATCAACGAATAATCAAGGAAGAAACTCGATTTTGATATCGTCAATTAAATCGAATACAACGTATATAGTGCATCGATTCTTTACATGTTGTACAGGCCATTCGGAGAGTTCGAAAATGGCTGACGTCCGCAGCGATCGGAAAAAAGATTCAATCGGATCAGGCGAAAATGGAAAAATTATCAATGCAACTGGATCTTCTAAAGAGTTTTATGTGTGTGATTGTGTATGCGCGAAGAGGAGAAAAATGCTCGATAAAAACTCTTGCCAAACTCGACAATAGGGATAGGGATAGAGGGGGAGAGGAAAGGGATGGATGAATAGCTATTGCTAGATGCAACGATGGAACTTTCACGGTTGGTCGGTGCCGCGGAAACCCTCAACCCTCTCCCGTACTGGGGTAGCGCGCGAACGAAAAGGGTAATTGAAATCGCGCGACGGTAAATCGCGACCACATCGTGCGAGCTTCGCACGAGCGAGCGCGAGCTTTCAATGCTAGGCTTTGCGCTCTTCTCCCATAGCGCACATTAATAACCCCATACTGCATAACGGATTTATTATCGTATACGGAATATAGTATTGTAATACGTCATTCAGTATTATTCCCCTCACGAACGATACCCATTGTGGAGAATACTGGAAAAGAATCTTACAATTTACAATTTTACGATACTTGTGGAGAAAAAGGTAGAGGACTTACGATGACAGGAAAATTGCGTTGCAAACGACAGTTTTCCTGTAAAATTTAAAAATAGTATTTTACCATTGAAGGGAACCATTGAGTAGAGTGCCTACCATGACATCAAAATTGCGCTGCATTCAACAGTTTTCTTGTGAAGTGCAAAAATGGTCATGAACCATTGAGGGGCACCATTGAGGAAAAAATTTGAGACGAATCTTACAATTTAGAATTCTACGATACTTGTGTAGAGAAAGGTAGAGTGCCTACCATGACATTAAAAGTCAGCTGCATTCAACAATTTTCTTGTAAAATTTAAAAACTATCGTGAACCATTGAGGGGAGCCATTGAGGAAAATACTGTAAAAGAACCTTATAATTTACAATTGTACCTTCGATACTTGTGAAGAAAAAGATAGAGGATCTTCTCTGACATTTAAATTTCGCTGCATTCTACAGTTTGCTTGCAAAAATTAAAAATGGTATTTTACCATTGAAGGGAACCATTGAGGAAAAAAAAGAATCGTCCAATTCATAATTTTACAATTCTAGTAAAGAAAAAGGTAGAGTACCTACCATGACATCAAAATTGCGGTGCATTCAACAGTTTTCTTGTGAAATTCAAAAATTGTCGTGAACCATTGATGGGAACCATTGAGCGAAAAATTTGAGACGAATCTTACAATTTAGAATTGTATGATACTTGTGTAGAGAAAGGTAGAGTACCTACCATGGCATCAAAATTGCGCTGTATTCAACAGTTTTCTTGTGAAGTTCAAAAATTGTCATAAACCATTCAGGGGAGCCATTGAGGAAAATATTGTAAAAGAACCTTATAATTTACAATTATACCTTCGATACTTGTGAAGAAAAAGATAGAGGACCTTCTCTGACATTTAAATTTCGCTGCATTCTACAGTTAGCTGGTAAAATTAAAAATGGTATTTTACCATTGAAGGGAACCATTGAGGAAAAAAAAGAATCGTCTAATTCACAATTTTACTATTCTAGTAAAGAAAAAGGTAGAGTACCTACCATGACATCAAAATTGCGGTGCATTCAACAGTTTTCTTGTGAAATTCAAAAATTGTCGTGAACCATTGATGGGAACCATTGAGCGAAAAATTTGAGACGAATCTTACAATTTAGAATTGTATGATACTTGTGTAGAGAAAGGTAGAGTGCCTACCATGACATTAAAAGGGAGCTGCATTCAACAATTTTCTTGTAAAATTTAAAAACTATCGTGAACCATTGAGGGGAACCATTGAGGAAAATACTGTAAAACAACGTTACAATTTACAATTGTACCTTCGATACTTCTGAAGAAAAAGATAAAGGACTTTCTCTGACATTAAAATTGCGTTGCAATCGACAGTTTTCTTGTAAAAATTGATAATGGTATTGTACCATTGAAGGGATCCATTGAGCAAAAAACCGAAAAAGAATCGTTTAATTTACAATTTCACAATTCTTGTAAAGAAAAAGGTTGAGTACCTACCATGGCATTAAAATTGCGCTGCATTCAACAGTTTTATTATGAAATTGAAAAATGGTCGTGAACCATTGAGGGGAACCATTGAGGAGAATCGTACAATTTTATAATTTTACGATATTTGTATAGAGACAAGTAGAGTGCCTACCATGACATTTAAATTGCGCTGCATTCAACAGTTTACCTGTAAAATTCAAAAATTGTCATGAACCATTGAGGGGAACCATTGAGGTTAATACTGGGAAAAAAATCTTCCAATTTACAATTTTACGATACCTGTGAAGCGAAAGATGGAGGATCTACCATGACATTAAAATTGCCCTGAATTTAACAACGTTAAAATTGCACTGCATTCAACAGTTTTCCTGGAAAATTGAAAAAATTGTCGTAAACTGTTGAGGGAAACTATTCAGCTAAATACTGGAAAAAAACCGTACAATTTACATTTTTACGATACTAGCAAAGCAAAAGCTAGAGTACATCAAAATCGCCATCAAAATGACATCAGTATTGCGCTGCCCTCAACCCTTTTCCCGGGAAACCAAAAAACTGGCGTGGACTTAATCGTGGAAAAAAGTACAATAGAATGGTGTCGAATAATGGTAACAATGTCAGTGAAAAATACATTTAATCGAAATCCCCGAAGCTCGATGGTTATAGGGACATTAAAGAATATAATGTCATTGAAAATAGGAAATTATTTGTTCGCGAGGCTGGCTTTGTGCCAGAGTGGGCGAACGGATTGGCTCTGCAAAAATTCCCCTCGCCATAACAAAAATTCCCCTCGCCACATTTATCGAGGACACACCGCATTTATATTGTATCTGACAATTCGAGCGGAATTGATTCTTGTACGAGCATTATTTTTTGGTTCACGCTTTCGCGCGAGTACTCAAAAAATTCAACAGATACCGAATCCTCCACCCTCCCCTATTTTACGTGAATAAACGCGTGAATTCGTACGAGCCTCACGCGTCGGTATGGCTTGAACGAAAATTGGCGAATTTAATCAAACGTTCCGGCATTTATTGATTTATCAAATCAAGCAGAGAGATGAAGGGGTGGAGAAAAAGAGAGCGAGAAACGCAGAATAGCTTGTCGAGAATAACGAATTGACTCTTTTCTCCCTCTGGCCGTTTCCAACCTGCCTTCAATATCGTTCGTGAATTTTTTGTTTCCCCATATTCCCACAGCTGATGCAACGAGAACGGAAAATAGTCTTTATTATTTCTCGTTTCGCGAAATTATTAGATTCGACGGAAAGAGACGGGAACAGAGCGGCGGAAAGAAATTACGGGGGCGGGGGGTAGTTTATTGAATGAACGTCATACGATTTTACAATCTATGCTGCAACCATAAAGACGATCCAAAATGATTCTCGCTCGCGTGTGTTTTACGTTCCATTCAGCCAATTCGAGAGTGAATATTCATTGCTAATTAATATGTTTAAATATCTAATTAACGAGTGAAAAAGGAAATCCCATAGCAATCGCTCGTACACATTTGAATGAGATACTTTTAATGGTCGCGTGCGTTAATTCGGTGATAATTAAAACGCTGGACGTCATTGCCCGAAAACATTCAGGAAAATATGATAATGATGATGTTTGAGTGTTCGCTTGATTGCTCTCGTAATTATTGTGTTAATTAATGGCAATTAACTGAAATGAAACGGCTTCACTATATCCCGAATTTTGTGGTTTTTTGCTTTTTACATTCAGGTGCTTCGAACCTAAATGTTTTCGAATTCAATTTTACTGATAAAATGAAATTTTGGTGTCTGTTATTCCGTTGATTTCGGGCTAAAATTGAGCTCGCAGCGCTAGAGCATATTTCTGGTCAGGGCTGAAAAAGCAGATCGATTTGCAATATTTTTTACCGATCTGAGTGTTGGGATGACGAGGTCGGAATTTTACACACAATTGATACATAGTCTCGCTAAGTTTGAGTTTTTTTTTCATTGAAATATATCGATAGGCAATGGAGTTATTTTTATTCAAGCGGTGTAGCTGGTTCTGGCAACTAGGGTTATCTAGAATGAGAAATAAAGAAATGAACTTTTAGTATAATAATACAAACTTTGTATGACTGGATACTTTTTTTAATTTTTAAAAATTACGAAAATGGCAAGCTGTAGAAAAAAAAATCGTTTTTCGACAACAAAAAAAAACAAGTTTAATCATTTGTTACCAACAAACGGTAAAACATAAAAAAATCGTGGGGTCATCCGACAGAAAATGTTAGGAACTATACTCTGTCCGAATTTTAAGCAGACGAATGCATTTTGAAACACGACTGCACCGTTCCATAAAACTTAGTTAACCCTTCGTTGACCCACTTATATTCGACCACGATTTTGACAATCTAGGTCAATATGACCCGGATAGTACTTCATCCACGTGCGTTCGGTCGGTTTTTATTGAAACAAATTAGGAATACACTTTAAACATTGCTTAATGTCTGCATAATTAAAATTCGACAAATGTCAAGTTGAATCGTTTAGAAAAATCATCGTACATTTTCAATTTTAGAAAAGTAGGCATTTTATTAAAAATTCATACCGGTCAAACTGAACCAGTCGAAAAATATCTAATTAAATCGTTAAAAAAAATATTGAAAGTTTTCATTTTTAGAGAAGTGGGCATTTTATTAAAAATTAATCCGGGTCCTCCTGTGTCAACGTAGGGTTAACCGCGGGTGAAGCCACGGGAATAAGCCAAAGGTTTAATTGTGCTTACACGGCCAGAAAAAAATATTTAATTTAAATAGAATTTATTTTAATCAAATAGGTTTTTTCTTGTCTCAGGCCTACCACGATCTTATTTGTGTCAAAGAAATTTTTTAACTTGTTTCAGCTATTCTTTTTAAACATTAAATATATTCAAATTGAATAAATAACGATTCGATTCAAATAAATCTTTATTTACTTACAATATACACTGTAAATCCAAGTGTATGCATAAAATATTTCATAAATCCCAAATGAAATGAAACACTTCATTGAGAGTTTTACCACAATGATTTTGTAGCGTAATTCGTCATTTCCTGACCTTCTGAAATTATTTTGTTGAAGAAAATATTTCGCCTATATGGAATCGAACCTAGAACCTACCTCCCTATAGCTGCGCACGCTGCCCCATTGCTGCCGAGTGCTTGTAGCATCCTTATCGCAGATATAGCATGACCGACCAAATGAATATCCTATAATTATTTATTGTATCACATAAACTATATCAATCAGTTAATATCATTGTGAAAATGAAAGAGTTTTGTCGAATAACATGCTACAGATTTTTCAAACATAACCTATATATGTGTGTGTGTATATATATATATATATATATATATATAGGCTCTCTCTTCACCCTTTTACCCCCAGCCGCCTTTGATGTGTGTGTTGCAATAAAGACAGACCATTAGTTCAATCAAACAGAAAATTGGTTAACTCTACGAAAATTCTATTCAATGTAAATTGAAGAAACTAAATAGATACATGTAGTGGATTCAACTAAACTGTTTTTTGAACAGATGAAACTGAATCACAGATTTATTAGGATTAAATAAAATATTTATTATTAGACGATATTAAATAGATTTTGAATTCAATAAAGAAATATATTTAAAATAAATAATTCCAATAATGGAACGCAATAGGAAAAATTTTATTTCACGAAAAATATAGTTAATTCAAATTTAAAAAATCAAATAGACGCGGTTAGTTAATATCAATGGAATTTTTCTGTCAGTGTAGCAGATTGTCCCTTACAAAAGCAGAGTGATCACTAACGTTGAATATATCTGAATTGTTTTTTTTCTCGATAATATCATCTCGCCATGATAGTCGACAAGTACAATGGAGACCGGATTTCGGATGTGATTGTATCCTCTTCCTATATACCTTCGGCGTGTATTCGCTGAAAATCCATGCCACCCCCCCCCCCCTTCCCCCCAGTACCCATATCGAAATGATTGCACGAAGGGTAGTGCGTAACCACAATTAGCATACCGGCTCGATGTAGAATAATGGCCAGCAAACCAAAAGCGCGCCGCTAGAATAATTTGGAAACCAAAATTGTCGCTACAGCATTTCTGCAAACAATATTACCGCTGCAGCTGTTTCGGCTTACTCTCGGACCAATCGCGCAGTCAATTTGTGTGTCGTCGCTATGGCAAAGCGAGCTTAGCAAATCAAATTTATTTCGGTGCGGCTATCCGTTGCGTTCCGTTTTTTCCGTTGCTATTCGAGAATAATATATTTGTTGCGCAACCGACATTGGTGGATCGGTCGAGATCCGGCTCCGGCGTCCGTTTGGGCGATGTGTGGCGTTGTGCATGGCCGATACTCGGAGCGGCGACCGCTCAGCTGTGCAACGGGCTGGCGCATCGACCAGTGAGCGGACGGCCAATACTTCTGAGACCTGGTGTAGATACTTGAGTTGAGGCAGTAGTCTGGTCTAGAGCGAGATTTTTTACGTCATTCTTAGGTTGGAATAACTTTTAAACCGTTGAAGTTGTCTTGATGAAATTTTACATATGTATTTATTGTTCCTTTGAGAATGTATCTACATTTAGAAAAAAATTATTTTAAATATTTTCATGTAGTTTTTTATTTTTTTACAACATGGTCCGCCGAAAACCACCTCAATCGGCGCCCACTCTGGGTGATGTTGTATGCATCTGAAAAAAATATATATATATTCTCAATCTGTATGAGTATTCTGAGCACTGGTAGCAGAATTAGTACTTGAAAATTTTGGTTACAAAATGGTGGCCTGTTAAACTTTGATCAACGATATTTCATACATTTTCGGGTATTCGACGAGTTATAAAATGTGGGCAAAATTATTGTTCGACTCAATTCTGCTACCAGTCCTCAGAAAGAGGCTACCGAAGGTATGTGCAAAATTTGAGCTCGATCGGTCAATTAGTTATCGAGATATCGTGGGCGCCGGTTTGAAAAACATAGTTCTGAGATAAACACGTTCAAAGTTTTGATACCGTTACTCGCTACCTGAGCGCGCGGCTTGCTTATAATTTCTATTACTCTGCTTTTTTTGGAATATCAATAAACTGTTTTCACGAGCGTGTTAAGAAAGTTCTAAGGAATAATAAAATGAAGAAAAAAATCGATTTTATCAAATTTCTAGACCATGCTGCCAAATTTCTAGACACTTACTGCCTCAAGTGGTCTTCTCACTTTAGACGCTAAAAAAGGCTATTTTCATGATTTTTTTGAGAGGTTTATATTATAGATATTGATATAAAAGTTGTTCCACTTAATAAATATACTTTCGAAATACATTTAACATTTTTTTATGTACTTATGTAACCCAAACAAACTTTAAACGCGTTTTTCTCGAAACAACGTTTTTTGACGGCTTGTTTGTTTGGGTTAAAATCTTCGAAACTACTAAACCGATCCTTATGAAATTTTAACCACATATTCTTTACAACTATAGCTATAGCGCATATCAAGGATTTTTAAAAATTTTGATATTCACTATTTTTGCCAAAAACGGTGAAAAACACGTTTTTTTTTGTTTTTTCGAAAAATGTCCGCCATTTTGTGATTATATCAAAAATCGTATGATATGCGCTATAGCCATTAACATACTGAATCTAAAGCCGTTTGATTTTTTTGTTTCGGATGATCCATATCCGAGATTTCATCAACAGACCTGCAATTTTTTTTAGGACATTTTTTTAACTACCATTTTCGTCTATAAATAGTGACTTAAATAAATAACAATTTTTTAAAATGTATTTCGAAAGTGTATTTATCAAGTGTAACAACTTTTATATCAATATCTATAATATAAACCTATCAAAAAAATTCATGATAATAGCCTTTTTTAGCGTCTAAAGTGAAAAGACCACTTAAACGTATGTGCACCAGAGGGTCAGAAGAATATAGGGCCGTCTATACCGGTGCGGGTTTTCTACAGTTTCTCCGTGCCCATGGCAAATGCGTTACAGTATAGCTTAAGGGGGGGGGGATACCTTTAGGCGAGGAAAAAGGGCTGATTTTCATGATTTTTTTTTTAAAGAAATGATTTCTACACCATTTTTGAGACTTAGGGTACTGTGAAAGAGGGTACTTTGACATCAAGGGTAACTTTGACAGTTTTTGGGGCTACTTTAACGTCAAAATACGGTTTAAATGTGTGCGCAGCGAGCCCACGTGACCTTTTATGGCGGGTGCGGGGAATAAACTTGAACAACAATTTGTTGTTCAAGTTTATTATAATGTTGCTAAAGTTGATTGTAATGTTGCTCAAGTTGATGTTGATCTCAATGATAATAATAAGACTGATTAAGTGCCTATAATAGTACCCTAGGTACTTGATATTTTCATGTAAAATTATTTTTTAAGGCCTTAGGCCACACTAGGATTTTCTAAAAATCGATTTTTTTTTTGTTAAAAAGGTACCTTAGTACCATAAAATTATATTCCAAATGATTATGCGTGTGAAAAATCTCCGAGGACTAGATATTCGAATTCATCTGCAGGCATCGCAGATTAAAGATATTGAAACCTTATTCTTGTCGTGACTTTCTACTAACTTTAAACGCGTTTATCTCAAAACTACATTTTTCAAGTCGGCCGGGTCATAAGTCAAACTAATTTCAACTGATTCACTTGAAATTTTACCTGTAATTTTAGAATTACGTTTTCTAAGCCACTACGTAAGATTATTTCATTATATTGCATAGTTCCTTTTTCATAAACATTTTTCTGTCGATTTTCTAATGGCATTTTCTACTTTTTGTTTTAGAAATGCGGCATTTTGACTGAAAACAATATATCAATAAAATCCTACGTACTTCTATAGCTATTCTTACATATGATCGAAAAAACTTTAGTGTCTCATCATAGATCAAAAATTATAGGAGCTGTTGGTGCGGCCGTTGACCTTCCAGAAATAAAAGCGTCAAAAAAAGACTGTAAAAAAATAATTTTGCATAGTCAATTACGTGTATAATAAAACTCCCATTTTTAATTTCGATTTATTTTATGGTTTCGCTGAAAAAAAATCACAAAATATGCCCTTTTTGGCTTCAAGAGTGGCCTAAGGCCTTAAGGGAGGGCACCACTGTAACTGCCCATTTCAGACCATTTTCTTTGGATTTTTTTTTAACGAAAGGAGTAAAATACATGGTCAAAAGAAATTTTAGGTTTTAAATAAGGTGTATATTGAAGTATGTAAAAAAAACTATTTATCAAAAGTAAATTAAAAAAAGTAAAATAAAAAAAAAACTAGAAGTTAAATATTCTCGTTAATTATATTCGTTTTAGCAGCCATGTACAGGGGGGAAATTAAAAAATAATTAACAAAAAATAGAGACGTGTTTGGAAAAAAGTTCATTTTTTCGACCATAATTTTCATTTAAAAAGTGATATATTTTTCACAATTTTCAGTTAATCGAAAAAAGCGCTTACTTGACTGTTAAAGCAATCTAATAAGCTACAGTTACAATTTCAAGCCGATTGGAAGAAAATTGTTCGAATTCTGCTGCGTGCCGATTTAAAAAACATGGTTCTTTGATAACAATTTTTTTTCATGTAGATTTTTTTAAATAGAAATTTACACGAAATAAGTTCAATGTATGCTTAATCACATACCTTTTTCCAAATCCCAAATAAATAATCCAGTAGACAAAAAAAAGTCGATAAAAACAAACTTTTTTCGGCTTGTCACATTGGCATCCTCACTTAATAGAGATGACAATTTGATTGTAAAAAATCGTTGTTTTTCATTCAATTCCATGTATAATGCATGAAATATTAATTTTTTTATCAAAATGATATCAAAGTAATCCTTAATCTTTTACATAAGTAGCATTTCAATGCCTCGTCAAAGAAACCCCACACTCGAGGTTACTTTGACGCTTTTGAAAAAGAAAATATATGAAATTGTGCGGGGGTGGTGGGGCTGGACTTTCTTATACATTTTATAGCCAAAGGACTCATTGTTCTATTGGAGCAAAAAAAGTTGGAATTTAGGATATTAAAAAAATGTTACCTACAAATAGCTTCTAAACCTGTTCAAACTATGTTATGGTATGTTTTATTACTACTTTTGGCTGTTACGTGGTATTTTTTTAATTAATTTTCAAAAATGGCGGAGTCATCGCACAGCCGTCTAAAGGGGTTGCGGCGGATGTTGCCAGATGGCGTGACAGGTAACGGCGGCGAAATTGATGTGAAAAAAATGCCAACAAAGATGTTTCTTACGTTGACACTCACACGCAGAATACGAACCGAGAAATATTGAAAATCGATAAAATTGTATGCTTTTTAACGAAAACGTCGAATTTTCCGAAAAAATGGCTACATTTTTAAATAAAAAATACTTTTTGCTATGTCAAAAAAATTTAAGGTCATGTTTTAGACAATAAGGTTAGAAAGATTTCATAAAAAATTTCAAATTTCATAACAATTGGTGAATTAGTTTTTTAGCTATACGCCACGCCAGTTTGAAAATACAGTTTAGAAGACCGTTCTACACCTCCGCCATGTTAAAAAATTAACAATAAATAAATAAAATACCACGTAACAAACAAAAGTAGCCATTAAAGTCTAAAAAATTGTGTAGAAATCTTTCCTTTAAAAAACGTCATTTTTTTCCTCTCCTAAAGGTATCTCCCCCTCTTAAGACGCTTGTACGTCTTGTTGATCGTCGGAACTATGAAAATAAATAATAATAATATATATTTGTTACACCGACGACTATATTATTTTTCCCCCCCCCCCCCCCCCAATTCTCTTTTCCCCAAAACTCCTTCTCATCCTCCCACCTCATTTACAACACGCTCAAAAAACTTGTACATTCCTCTTCCACTTTGAACATCCTAAAAAAACTCGGCGCTGCACCCTAAACCCAAACAAACCCAAACATCCAATGAGTTATAAATAATCACTCACACAATATCAACATGATTAGAAAAATTATGATAAAAAACTAACACAAAATTTACACAAATCATTAAAACACATCTAAAACTTATTTATAACAATAAATACAATTATTATTTTATAAAAAAAAAAAATCTGTAATTTCTATTAATATAATTTGTATCGCGAAATTTGTAGAACAAATACAGTTTCTGAAGAGGATCCGAACCAAGGATCGAAACGTTAACGAGTGAAAAAAACTCCTATCTTTCCACTACGACCTTGGACTGGGCTGAATCGAAGGATTCCTCAACATCTCGTAAACCCAAACATCGCCTAACACAAATCAACAACAATTTTCTTTCACGACAAACAATCGTTTTTACACCTCGTCATTTTGCATAACTCCACTCACAAATTGCCCGTTTATGTTGCAGATAACGTCGCACGCGTGAATCTCAAACTGAATTTCGCCCGGGCCCTCTGCAGCGTCGTTTATCGAAGGGCTCGGAATAGTCGGGGAAAGAAATATCGAGAAAAAAATGTCATCCGTGATCGTCTTCACGAGACCGATGCGAGAGACCGGAGGAAGTTTATCGTGGGCTTACAACACAACGAAAGAGACGAAACATTAGTAAAAGAAACAAACAAAAAATCAGCAACAAAAAATTGTGCAGCCGTGTCGGGGTAGAAATTGTCACACGTTTGTCATTTGTTTTTGCGAATGGGCAAAAGATATACGTATCGAAGTACGTAGAGTTGGATCTCCGAGCACGACGAATTTATTGTTCCGTAATATATATACATACATATGTGTATATATATATATATATATATATATATATATATATATATATATATATATATATATATATACACAGAACTGCTGAGAATAATTTACAGGAGTGAAACGTTTTTCCTTTTCCTCGACGTGAGAAGGGTTTGCGACTTTACGAGAACATATATATGTGTGTGTACATATATATATATATAGAGTGGCGATCGAAACAATAGGTACGCCATCGTATGCTGTATACCTAAAGAACACGAACTCGGAGAGCAGAGTGCTTTTTTCCATCCCTGCATTTCTTTATTCGCATTCCAAGATCGATCTGCACTCACAGCTCGAGCGATTTTGCATTTCGGTCAGAGGGAGTAAAAAAATCGTCACGTATTGAAGATAGTGTTTTCGAAATCGTGAACAGACGAGTAAAATGAAGTTGTACTTGAGGGAAAAAGAACAAAAGCTACGGGGAAAAAGCTTCGGATTCAAGAAAACTGAGATGGAAAAAAAATCGTTCCGATGCTTTTTTTTCACTCGAACGTACCAAACGGACGTTCGGAAAGAAATTTCCCAAAGCGTGAGTGCGATATTCTCGACAGATGGGATACACTTGGCGAGCAGTTGCTGAAGGCGGAGAAGAAGACGCGACTGTGACTGACCAAGGAACATCCCTTAGGTGACAACCTTCGATTTTGTTGAAATTTGCATATGTTATAAAGCACCGAAAAGCAAGCGATGCGTATTTTTTTATCGGCGGAAAAAAGGTTTTAAGGGGTGAAACCACCCCTTAATATAGGGGTGGTTCAACCCTTAATATAGGGGTGGTTCAACCCTTAATTTTTTTTTGCAATGTCACTATTGTGGATTTTTCATTGCTTCTGATTAGAAGAATTTTCGTTTTTGTTTCATTAAAATCGGTGGACTCATTGTGTGTGAAACTGCTATATTACCCCTAGAGATGCCTTGTTTCGAGGGGTGGTTTCACCCCTTAAAACCGTTTTTCCGCCGATAAAAAAATACGTATCGCTTGCTTTTCGGTGCTTTATAACATATCCAAATTTCAACAAAATCGAAGGGTGTCACCTGAGGGATGTTCCTTGTGAGACGAGTGCTCTATTGACGACCGAAACGTCGGTGAGTCCAGTTGATCGTAAGACGGCGTTGGAATGCGACGATGGGTTGATAATTAGATATCGATGTGGTCAAATGTACCCCCGCCAGTTTAGTTAGCGCGATGTGGACATTGCGCGTGCGAAAGGGGTGAATTGGATAAGGGGGCCATTTTGGATACCGCACGATCGGACTTCTAACCACAAGCTTATACAGGGTGTTTGGCACATGGACCGATACAATTTTTGGCGGATTGGGAGGATCATTTGGTAATTTTTTCACCCTTAGACCCTATGTCCTAAGTGTCACGGTAATTAAGATATGATTTTTTTTGTTTTGTTTTTAATTGCCCGAAATTTCGCCTGTGAATCGTCATAACGTTTTTGCTTGTGGTTGTAATAGCACGGAATAACTTTTGTTGTGTCCTGTAGGCATGTAACGATACCGATACGACACCGATAGATCGGCCGATATGTCGGGAAGATTGGCGAAAGATTTCTATCCTATCAATTGACCTCGGCTGCTTCAGAGCGACTTTTTTTCAACTGCGAGTCTTATTCAAAATGATTTGCGCAACCGATTTTCAGCAAATAACCTTAATAAGCTCTGCTTCCTTAACAAAAACCTCCCTAAGGTCAAGTTTGATTATTGAATATCTACGTCGCAGCTAAAAGCTACTTACGTTAAAACCCTGTAGAAACCTGTCTTTTTAGAGTTTCGTTCAATTTCAAGTTTAGATTACTTCAAGCACTAAACATTGAATTAATAATAAATAGAAGAGTATAACTATATTTCTGTTTGATTTTGACACTCCTTTCGCTCCTGGAAGGTATGTAAATAATTTTTTTACTTTTCATCTTCTTACTTAAGCCCTCAGGCCACAGTAACGAGTGTGCGAATTTTACAATTTTACTTCGTATGAAAAAGTGATTCACTCGTAAAATTAATTACACATTTATTTAGTATGAATATCAAGCTGTTAGAATTTTATTTTCTTTCGATGTACAAAATGGCCGACTACTAATATTTTCTTTTGTTATCTTTTTTTAAGCACCCCGCGGCGTTACGTTTAGCATGCACAATTTTTTACCTAGAACAAAAAACAAAAATTCTCGTTAATCTACATTAGAATACCTAGAGAAGTAGGTACGGAATTAAAAAAATATTGCTTTATTTACTCTCTACGAAATGCAATTAGGAGCATAACTTTTAAATTTGAAGTAAATCGAGTGAAAATTGTTGAAGTTATTTGTCACGCTAATTGGAAAAAAGCTGTTACGAGAAGTTTCGTAGTCGGCCATTTTGTACATCGAAAAAAATATATATTTTCTAACAGCTTGATATTCATACTAATTAGATCTGTAATTAATTTTATGAGTGAATCACTTTTTCATACGAAAACAATTGTTAAATTCGCACATGATTCTATACCCGTTACTGTGGCCTCAGGCCTTAAGTAACTTTTTTTATATTTAGGTCATTGGTTAGTGTACAAAAAAAAAGATTTTTATTATGTCAAGTTTTCTCGTAATTTGTATCGGTACCGGTATCGTATCGACTAAAACAAGTATCGTTACATCCCTAGTATCCTGCAATATATGTTTGAAATATATTGCAGGATACTTGAAATATGTTTGAAAATGAAATATTATAAATAAATCATTATTTGATACAATTGATTTCAAGAAAGGAAATCAATGTCTTGGACACAATCCATCATGTCTTCCAAAGTCTTGAAAATACGTAAATGTATAAAAAATGTCACCTTCTCAATTCATTATAAAAAAAGTAAAAGCTATTTTGAACTTAGCTTTGTTTTCAAAAGTTCTCTACATGATATAGAAATCATTCATTATATGGTCAAAACAAAGAGAAAAAGTTTTTTTTATAATGAATTCAGAAGTTGAAATTTTTCATACATTTACACATTTTTAAGACTGGAAACTCAAGAGTCACTCTCTTGAAACCAATTGTCTAAAAGAATGGTTTATTTATAATAAGCATACATTGCAGAATACAACAAAAGTTATTTCGTGCTATTACAACCACAATCAAAAAAAGTTACGACGATTTAAAGGCAAAATTTCGGGTATTTGAAAAAACGAAAAGAAACCATATCTCAATTACCGTGACACTTAGGACAGAGGGTCTAAGGGTGAAAAAAATAGCAAACGACCTCCCCCCGATCCCTCAAAAAAATGGTGTCGGTTCATGCGCCAAACACCCTGTATATGTACAGGGTGATACACAACGATAAGGGTTGCTTTTGCGAGCATATAGGGCGTGTCATTGCGGGCCAGACGCTTTTTTTGAAATGTCGTGCGACAAAAATTGGCCGCGATATTCGCGTTCAAAGTCCAAGTAGTCAGCCATGGCACAGTAGTTGCTGACGCGCGGTACGCGCAAGCCGGATCGAGCGCGACTTCGAATTCCACATTTAGACGAGTGAATTTTTTCGTTACATTTTTAATTCCAGTAAAAAATAATGAACACGAAGTTTCACTTTGAAAATGGATAATATCATTTAATAATTTTCGTCTATTATCTAACGGGCTACATCTACCTAGGTGGGTCAAAATATTGCATTTTCCGAAAATATTTTTATTCGATAGTATCACTTTTTAGCTATATTCCCTAAAAATTTCATTGAAATATTCCTAAAATTCAATGAGCTACTCGGTGGACATGATATTTCGAAAACCACTTGATCGATTGTTTTCATATTTACAGGAGATACGATGGCAAACATTTGAAGGTCGTTGACGATCTCACTTTTGTAAAATCCATCGTTATATTTTAATAGTTAGATTTAATAGAAAAAATTACTTTTACCTTATTTCGTTGAAAAATACATTAGCAGAATTTTTAACAGTTACGAAACGTATATGATTGAAAAGTACATTCGAAAACCTAAGTTTTCTTTGACGTTTTTTTTTTTATACAATGCATCATTTTTTGAGTATAATGAATCGAAAAAAAACGAGAAGAATTTCCCGGTATCCAAATTCGAGTGTAAAATGCAATTTAAAAATCTAAAAAAAATTGTAGTTGCTTTCGACATTCGAATGAACTTGAAAAACAATTTTGAGCCCATTTAAAAATCACATGATTTTTTAGTGTTTCACTTGGTGTGGAATGCTTTATGTGTACCCTTGTGTTTAAAAATCATGCGTTTTTTCTTCACTAACCGTTTCCTAGGAAAAAATCGGAATTTAGCCATTTTTCATGCTTCTAGGTAGATGTATCCCCTTAAGGCTGTATTCTAGTGCGAACACCCATTTTCAAGGTGATTTTTTGATAATTGAATTTAGAGAAACAGTCAAATCTATAGTGTTACTATTTCACAGTGATATTTATACATATAACTGTGAAATTTATACATGTTTGAAGTAACATCTTAATTTTTTTCAAAACACTTCATTCAAAATTGTACATGATACTTGATGTTGCGCAGATCAAGGCGCGACAATTTTTATATCGTCGGGCGTTGTGATTGCGGCCGTCCTTGTCATCTGAAACAAACGATTTTTTTTATTCTCTTTACGAATGTAGTTATCGTTCGGCCCTCTAATAAAAAAATTTTAGAAAAATTTACTAAATAGTGGCGTTTAAAGAATGGGTACTTCGATTTTTTCAATAAAAATTTCACTTCTCGCAGCCCAGGAAAATAGTAATTAGTAAGCAATAAAAAACGATGGAAGGCCGAACGAAAAACTCATTCGTAAAGGGTAGAATTTTGACAAAGCTCTGCAACATCAAATGTCATGTACAATTTCGAATAAAATGCTTTTAAAAAAATTGGGATGTTACTTTAGTTATGCATAAATAAAACTGTAAAATATTAACACTGCAGATTTAATCGTTTCTCTAAATTAAATTCCGAAAAAATTACCTTGAAAATGGGTGTTCACACTAGGATACGACTTTAATAATTGAACAACAAAAAAACTTTCGTGAGCAACTACTGTGTTATATCTCGTCGTATTTTTGTCGCGCGAGATTAAAAAAAAAGGATTTTGCTCGCAACGACATACCCTACATGCTTACCAAGGGAACCCTAATAGGGTCACCCTACATATATATTAGGGTGGCCCAAATTTGAGCTCTATTTTTTTACTTTTTCTCGCCATCCAATTATCTTCTTTAAAGGAAAAAAAAATTGTCGCGCAATCTGCAAGCGGTCGAAAAATATTTAGAGGTCGCTCAAGCCTCTCAAAAATGCAATTTTTCTTTTAAAAAAAAACGATTTTTTTTCGTTCTCTTCTCACCTAAGCATTTTACGCTTTATCATTTTTAAATTAAGCTCACAAAAGCTCAAGAGCTTCGAAATTTCCATTGGTCGCGATTTTTTTTCTCTTCTCACTCATAAATTCAACAATTTGTAAAATTATCAACATAACTTATCCTTTTTTCCTCAAGAAACGAATTTTTTAAATTTACCTCACACTTCTAGCTCGATAAAACGACGGACCTAATAATTTTGTTTACGGATTTGTTTTATGAGAACAAAGATTATAATTCTTGGGTTAGTAGTGTGAGGTAACTTTGACAAATCTGTTTCTAAAGAATAACGATTAATTGTTTTGATAACTTTACAAAGCGTCAAATTTGTGAGTGAGATGAATAAAAAACAATTGGCGTCAATTGGAAATTTCTAAGCTCTTGAGCGACTACTAAATATTCATTTACCAGCTGGACCTTTCGCGAGGTTATTTTAAAAATTATAACGCGTAGAATTTATGGTGAGTAGTAAACGAAAAAAAAAATCGATTTTTTAATGAAAATTTGAATTTTTGGGACGCTTAAGCGACCTCTAAAAATTGTTTGACCACTCGCAGATTTCGTGATCATTTTTTGTTTCTCTTCAAAGAAGATGTCTGGATGGTGAGAAAAGGGAAAAAAAATAAAGCTCAAATTTGGGCCACTAAATATATATATATATATATATATATATATATATATATATATATATATATATATATATATATATATATATATATATATATATATATAAGCGTGTATGTGTGTGTGTGCGAGCCTATTGCATATTGGAAAATGTTCAACCCTCAACCGAAACCATACAATTAAAATTGCATCAAGGCATCACAGGAGTTTGATATTTAAGGAAAATAAAACCGAAAAGTAAAGTTCCAAGGTAAATAATTTAACAAATGATTTTAAACGAATGGATGGGCATGAAAAGTACATCTGTGAAAGATCCATATGCCTCGAGTATACGAGCTCAAACGCATAAAAAAAGTTCGATCTTTTTATCGAGGTAAATAAAACCCATACGAAATAAAACAAGACTTTTTGTCGAAATACTTATGAAAAAAAAAAGAAACGTAGCAAAAAATCGCCTCAAAATCAATCACCCCATTGACGAAAAACTCACGATTGAGCATCGCCACCATCGACAAATTTGTATTTCAATCGTGTGTGCATTTTTTTAAATCTACGGTCCTGAACATTCGTTCATATCTGTAGAGTTTGATGGATATTCCCTAATACAATCAAATTTTCATCATCATCATCGACGAACCAAAGGGAAACAAAAATAAAACTCAACACCCAGAGGTGCTATGAATAACATTTGCGAAGAAGCAGAACCAAAAGAAGACACGATTAAAAAAAAGTCTTACGGAATAATTATTTATATCTCGTCGTTGAAGGAAAATGAAGAAATTTCTTTAACGAAAATCGTACGGAAATTTAGGACCTTATTACACATATAATAATAATTATCCACGGACACGTACACACACACGCACATGTATACCCACACAGTGCGACCAAAAGGATTGCCTGATGGAGAGAAAAAACAAATTCTTCGGAATTTACCCATACTAAGTATTTACAACTTAAACGAAAATGAAAATTACTCTCGTCGTTCTCAACGAATTTGAAGTATATCGAAAAAACAAGGATTCGCAAAATGAATAATAAAAACAAAAGTTTTTCGATCCAACGTAACGTTTCCAATTGTAAATTCGTTTCAACAAATCACTGAAAATTCTATCTCTGTGTTTTTTTCTCTCCACGTCTTTTGTCTATCGAACTGATGTAAGAGCGAGAATATGTAAGATAAAACAAATCAAGAGGAGACGCGAATGAATGGGAAAAAAATGTGATCAAGTTTGAGGGTGGAAAAAAAAACGTATCATGCGGGAAGAGGAATCTACGATAATGTATATATAGTAGGTAAATCAATATACATATACAAATACACGAGAAAAAAATGTTTTATCCATTAAAATAAATAAACATAATTTAAGCAACGATCGTTCGTGATATGATATATTTTTATATGTAAATATGATGACGTTCCTTCTTGTTATCTCGATAATACGTAATTTACGATATTGTAAGCTCAGCTAAATACTCGCATAGTCCGAATAACGATTGAATCGTAATTAATATATCGTGTTGATCGGGTCGAAGTTCACGGGAGAATTTTTATAGAAAATTTATCATTTTATTCGACAGAAAAATCATCGTAATTCTCTCTCTCTCTCTCTCTCTCTCTCTCTCTCTCTCTCTCTCTCTCTCTCTCTCTCTCTCTCTCTCTCTCTCTCTCTCTCTCTCTCTCTCTCTCTCTCTGCCACACGCAAAACTTCGCGAAATAAAAAAAAAACATGTGATTTTTTCAACGATTTTTTTCCAAACATGTCAGTCGAAAATTTAACTTTTTCACGATCCAATTTCGAAACATTACGTCGACTTTTGCGACTTTAATCACCCTTTACATCCCGACGAAAGAATGCTTCAGCGAAAATCACTCGCCACAATGCACACAAGCCGATTAACGAGAACGATTTTTCTCGATAAAGTCATTTTGTCGAATATCAAATTTACTCGCGAACGATCGAGTTCAATTCGACGTAACGAACGAGTTTTCCAATGACGTTTCGTATTCGCGGGTCTCGCGATTTTTTTCATCAACGAAACGACGATTCGACACTTTATATATCTTGCCCGTGCGTATCCGAGCGTCACATGCAACGAATGAAGAGAATGACTCTATCAGATTTGCACTCGGAAAAAGTAATCCTAGACAAAATAAAATGCGAACAATGTAACCTGTTCGTGAAGAGGGATTGCGACTGAGCGAGAGAGAGAGAGAGAGAGAGAGAGAGAGAGAGAGAGAGAGAGAGAGAGAGAGAGAGAGAGAGAACGAGAGAGGAAGGGCAAAATGAATAAAGATGGAGGGTGTGCGAGAAAACTCTGCCTTTTTTTGTATACCGACGGAAACAGCGAGCCGATAAAAAGAGAAAAAAAATAGGACGCATTCCCATCGTTCCACCGAGAGATTTTTCCGTCGCGTTATTTTTCAGTTTTCACAGTCAACGATTGCGTGTTTTTTTGAATTATCCACTTTTTCACGGTTCACTGCCGCGTTTGAATGGGAAGAAAAGCACACGCGTACACGCACGCGCGAACTCACCCAATTCCGACGCAACGACGTTCGATTTTTTTGCACTGAGACAGTGCTGGCGCCTGAAAATTAAGTGAGTCTGTGTTTCTCGATTTGTTTTGCTTGTGAAACAGAATCACTCGTCTCTGACGAATGACGAAAGCTCGCCGCCACATATGCATATGTATACATATATATAAATAAATCGATACATACACATAATATTACATAAGCAATACGAACGAGCGAATCGAAAAGCGTATTAATCGTATGATTGTTTATAATGTGAAATCATACCACGATTATTGTAAATGATTATTGATAAATATATATTTAAGAAAAACATATGTATGTGTGTATCATTTTGTTAGGTGTTTTTTTTTTTCGACACGATCGTCACAATTTATCGAGAAACATTGAAGTTAAAAACCCCTAAGTAGAATATATACATGTTTGTTGTCAAACACGTAATTAATATTATATGCGTACTGACTGACTTGAAACTCTGAATTTTCTGTCAGTTCTCGTCTGTCAATTACATTTTATCATGCGCTGTCAATTCTGTCAGTTGCCGTGTATGCGTGGTCAATTCGGTCAATTGTCTCTTATTTATTCAATTTTGTCAATTGCCTCTCATGCGTTGGCAATTCTGTCAATTGCCTCTTATAGGTTTTCGATTCTGTCAATCGCCTCTCATGCGTCGTCAATTCTGTCAATTGCCTTTTATGCATTGTCAGTTATGTAAATTGCCTCCTATGCCTTGTCAATTCTGCCAGTTGGCTAGTATGCATTGTCAACTCTGCCAATCGTCTCTCATGCGTCGTCAATTCTGTTAATTACCTTTTATGGGTTGTTAATTCTGTCAAGTGCCTTTTATGCGTTGTTAATTCTGTCAATTCCCTTTGATACGTTGTTAATTCTGTCAATTACCTTTTATGCGTTCTTAATTCTGTCAATTGTCTCTCATGCGTTGGCAATTCTGTCAATTGCGTCTTATGCGTCGTCAATACTGTCAATTTCCTCTTTTAGGTTGTCGATTCTATCAATTGCCGCTTATGCGTTGCCAATTCTGCCAATCGCCTCTTATACGTTGCCAATTCTGCCAATTGCATCTTAAGCATCGTCAGGTTTGTCAATTGCTTCTCATGCATCGAAATTTCTATAAAACCTTTGTTGCAAATTGAAGTCAAGACCCTAGGCTCGTATGCAACGAAATAAGTCGTTCTTGAAACTTCAAGCTCATGCAGATCCCTCAGAAGGAAATTTGCATTTTTCCTGAACTTCCAAGGGTCAAAAGTTCAGTAATAAAGATTCAGCTGCTTTCACAACAACTTCCCTCAAACAGACGGACGAAGCAAGAAAAACCAACGGTCTCGTCCCAACATCGTCTTCTAACCACATAAGCTATCAGCCCAAAAAAAAGGAAGTCCACCCATCACAATTGCGTAACATCGGTAAGATACTGATACCTACTTTTACCTCTTCCTAGTCGTCCCCCCAGGTAGGAATTGACGATGAAAAAAGGGCTCGCCAAGCTCTGAAACAAGGCTCACATTTTTTAATTCAGGCTGAGCACCAGCCTGATTTCAGGCCTAGCTGAACCTCTGAATGATAACGCGGTTTCAGGCTCTTGCACACAGGCTTGACCAAAGGCTGGTAGAAAAGCCTGTACTAAGCCTGAAACGACGAAACAACAAGGCTCAAAACGAGCCTTAATGAAGCCTTCACGAGCATTTATGACCAGGCTTTTCCCAAACTCTTCCCGAGGCTATATGAGGCCTGTTTTTAGTTTTCTATATTCTACATTGGGGTAAATTTAATACATTTGTAAGGAATTCATTTGATTTGTTATATATATTTATTATTTGTTATATTATTTGTTACAAAATATATATAAAAAATATTTTTAAAAACAATACTTTATTTTATTGCGTACTTTTATTTTCGTATATACTTTTTTGTGTACCTCATAAATATCGATAAGAGCATATGTTTAAATGTTCTGAGCTGCCTCCTTCGCTTTCGTTTTTCGTGCCTTCGCACCCGACAAATTTATTGCTAAATTTTTTTTTCATAAAAGTACAGAAAAAATATGATTTTAAACTTATTTTATTTTATCATAACCTGAAACAAGTCTGCATCCAGCCTTGATTTTTCAGCCTCAAAATTCACCGGCTGAATAAAGCTTGAAATAACCCTGAGTTTAGGCTAAGCAGCCAGTCTTGGTTCCAGGCTGCTCCAAACGATGCAATGAAACCTGGGCCAGGTCTGTCTCACTCAGGCTCGGTGAAACAAGGCCCCCACAAACTTGTTCCCATCGTAAGCCTTTTAATTTCCTACCTGGGCTACTCTTCATTCCGTCGACGTATGACAAAGTTCCATTTTGTCGTTACGAACTCAGCTCCCCTGGCGCCCAAAAACAGCCCGAAGAAAAACGCACTCAAGATGAAAAGAACCTGTGTGAACTTGGCACCCGAGTATGACCGATCTTAATTTTTTTTTATTATTTCGGATTGTTTTTGTTTGTAGTTGATTGTAGTACAAACGATTTCGTTTGTAGTAACTCAGAAAAAAAATTAGGGCCCTTAAAAAAAAAGTCAGCCCCCTTAATGAAAATATTTAAGCGGGCGAAGTTATTTTTCATTCAAAATCGTTTGTAGTTGATTGTAGTGAAATTATTTTTGTTTGTAGTTGAACCGTTTCCGAAAAAAATCGAATTTTCGAAAAAAACGATAGATAGATGTGGAAAAATGATTTTGCGACCATTTTTTTTCGTGATCGGCGGCTTATTGTAAGAAAGTAGCTTACTACAAACAATATGCGACCTGTCAAAACGTCTGTAGTTGTTTGTAGTTCCCGAATCATCGTGTGTAGTTGCGCGAAAAACGAACTACAAACGAGGAAGGCCCCTGAAAATGATTTTTGAACGCTTCTCGTTGGAATATCTTGTTTGTAGTGGCAAATAAGCTTACTACAAACGATATCGGACCTCTCAAAATGTTTGTAGTTGTTTGTAGTTCCCGAATTATCGTTTGTAGTTGGGCGAAAATCGAACTATAAACGAAGAAAGCGACCGAAAATGGGTTTCCGAGGCTTCTCGTTAGAATAGCTGATTTGTAATGGCAAATAAGCTTACTACAAACGATATCGGACCTCTTAAAACGTTTGTAGTTGTTTGTAGTTTCCGAATTATCGTTTGTAGTTGCGCGAAAATCGAACTACGGACGGGGAAAGCACCGAAAAATGATTTTTCAAGGCTTCTCTTGGGAATCATTCGTTTGTAGTGGCAAACAAGCTTACTACAAACGATAAACGGACTCTTCAAACGTTTGTAGTTGTTTGTAGTTGGGCGAAAATCAATCTACGAACGAGGATAGCAGCAAAAATAATTTTTCGAGGCTTTTCTTCAAGATTATTCGTTTGTAGTGGCAAACTAGCTTACTAAAAAAGATAGACGACCTGTCAAAACGCGTGTAGTTGTTTGTAGTTCCCGGATTATCGTTTGTAGTTGCGCGAAAATCGAACTACAAACGAGGAAAGCACCTGAAAATGAGTTCTGAACGCTTCTCGTTGGAATATCTTGTTTGGAGTCGCAAATAAGTTTACTACAAACGATATCGAACCTCTCAAAACGATTGTAGTTGTTTGTAGTTTCCGAATTATCGTTTGTAGTTGCGCGAAAATCGAACTACAAACGAGGAAAGAATCTGAAAATGAGTCTCGAACGCTTCTCGTTAGGATATCTTGTTTGTAGTGGCAAATAAACTTACTACAAACGATATCCGACCTCTCAAAAAGTTTGTAGTTGTTTGTAGTTCGCGAATTATCGTTTGTAGTTGCGCGAAAATCAAACTACAAACGAGGAAAGCACCTGAAAATGAGTTTCGAAAGCTTCTCGTTAGGATATCTTGTTTGTAGTGGCAAATAAGCTTACTACAAACGATATCCAACCTCTTAAAACGTTTGTAATTGTTTGTAGTTCCCGACCTATCGTTTGTAGTTGCGCGAAAATCGAACTACGAACGAGGAAAGCACCGACAAATGATTTTTCAAGGCCTCTCTTCGGAATTATTCGTTTGTAGTGGCAAACAAGCTCACTACAAACGATGAACGACCTCTTAAAACGTTTGTAATTGTTTGTAGTTTGCGATTAGTCGTTTGTAGTTGCGCGAAAATCAATCTACGAACGAGGAAAGCATCAAAAATGATTTTTCAGAGCTTCTCTTCAAGATTATTCGTTTGTAGTAGCAAACTAGCTTATTACAAACGATACACGACCTGTCAAAACGTTTGTGGTTGTTTGTAGTTCCCGAATTATCGTTTGTAGTTGCGCGAAAATCAAACTACAAACGAGGAAAGCACCTGAAAATGAGTTTCGAACGCTTCTCGTTAGGATATCTTGTTTGTAGTGGCAAATAAGGTTACTACAAACGATATCCGACCTCTCAAAACGTTTGTAGTTGTTTGTAGTTGTTTGTAGTTCCCGAATTATCGTTTGTAGTTGCGCGAAAATCGAACTACAAACGAGGAAAGAATCTGAAAATGAGTCTCGAACGCTTCTCGTTAGGATATCTTGTTTGTAGTGGCAAATAAGCTTACTACAAACGATATCCGACCTCTCAAAACGTTTGTAGTTGTTTGTAGTTCGCGAATTATCGTTTGTAGTTGCGCGAAAATCAAAGTACAAACGAGGAAAGCACCTGAAAATGAGTTTCGAAAGCTTCTCGTTAGGATATCTTGTTTGTAGTGGCAAATAAGCTTACTACAAACGATATCCAACCTCTTAAAACGTTTGTAATTGTTTGTAGTTCCCGACCTATCGTTTGTAGTTGCGCGAAAATCGAACTACGAACGAGGAAAGCACCGACAAATGATTTTTCAAGGCCTGTCTTCGGAATTATTCGTTTGTAGTGGCAAACAAGCTCACTACAAACGATGAACGACCTCTTAAAACGTTTGTAGTTGTTTGTAGTTTGCGATTAGTCGTTTGTAGTTGCGCGAAAATCAATCTACGAACGAGGAAAGCATCAAAAATGATTTTTCAAAGCTTCTCTTCAAGATTATTCGTTTGTAGTAGCAAACTAGCTTATTACAAACGATACACGACCTGTCAAAACGTTTGTGGTTGTTTGTAGTTCCCGAATTATCGTTTGTAGTTGCGCGAAAATCAAACTACAAACGAGGAAAGCACCTGAAAATGAGTTTCGAACGCTTCTCGTTAGGATATCTTGTTTGTAGTGGCAAATAAGGTTACTACAAACGATATCCGACCTCTCAAAACGTTTGTAGTTGTTTGTAGTTCCCGAATTATCGTTTGTAGTTGCGCGAAAATCAAACTACAAATGAGGAAAGCACCTGACAATGAGTTTTGAACGCTTCTCGTTTGGATATCTTGTTTGTAGTGGCAAATAAGGTTACTACAAACGATATCCGACCTCTCAAAACGTTTGCAGTTGTTTGTAGTTTCCGAATTATCATTTGTAGTTGCGCGAAAATCGAACTACAAACGAGGAAAGCACCTGTAAATGAGTTTCGAACGCTTCTCGTTAGGATATCTTGTTTGTAGTGGCAAATAAGCTTACTACAAACGATATTCGACCTCTCAAAACGTTTGTAGTTGTTTGTAGTTTCCGAATTATCGTTTGTAGTTGCGCGAAAAACAAACTACAAACGAGGAAAGCACCTGAAAATAAGTTTTGAACGCTTCTCGTTTGGATATCTTGTTTGTAGTGGCAAATAAGGTTACTACAAACGATATCCGACCTCTCAAAACGTTTGCAGTTGTTTGTAGTTTCCGAATTATCGTTTGTAGTTGCGCGAAAATCGAAGTACAAACGAGGAAAGCACCTAAAAATGAGTTTCGAACGCTTCTCGTTAGGATATCTTGTTTGTAGTGGCAAATAAGGTTACTACAAACGATATCCGACCTCTCAAAACGTTTGTAGTTGTTTGTAGTTCCCGAATTATCGTTTGTAGTTGCGCGAAAATCAAACTACAAACGAGGAAAGCACCTGAAAATGAGTTTTGAACGCTTCTCGTTTGGATATCTTGTTTGTAGTGGCAAATAAGGTTACTACAAACGATATCCGACCTCTCAAAACGTTTGTAGTTGTTTGTAGTTCCCGAATTATCGTTTGTAGTTGCGCGAAAATCAAACTACAAACGAGGAAAGCACCTGAAAATGAGTTTTGAACGCTTCTCGTTTGGATATCTTGTTTGTAGTGGCAAATAAGGTTACTGCAAACGATATCCAACCTCTCAAAACGTTTGCAGTTGTTTGTAGTTCCCGAATTATCGTTTGTAGTTGCGCAAAAATCGAACTACGAATGAGAAAAGCCCCGAAAAATTATTTTTTAAAGCTTCTCTTCGGAATTATTCATTCGTAGTGGCAAACTAGCTTACTACAAACGATATCCGACCTCTCAAAACGTTTGTAGTTGTTTGTAGTTCCCGAATTATCGTTTGTAGTTGCGCGAAAATCAAACTACAAACGAGGAAAGCACCTGAAAATGAGTTTCGAACGCTTCTTGTTTGGATATCTTGTTTGTAGTGGCAAATAAGGTTACTACAAACGATATCCGACCTCTCAAAACGTTTGCAGTTGTTTGTAGTTTCCGAATTATCGTTTGTAGTTGCGCGAAAATCGAACTACAAACGAGGAAAGCACCTGAAAATGAGTTTCGAACGCTTTTCGTTAGGATATCTTGTTTGTAGTGGCAAATAAGCTTACTACAAACGATATCCAACCTCTTAAAACGTTTGTAGTTGTTTGTAGTTCCCGACCTATCGTTTGTAGTTGCGCAAAAATCGAACTACGAACGAGGAAAGCACCGACAAATGATTTTTCAAGGCCTCTCTGCGGAATTATTCGTTTGTAGTGGCAAACAAGCTCACTACAAACGATGAACGACCTCTTAAAACGTTTGTAGTTGTTTGTAGTTTGCGATTAGTCGTTTGTAGTTGCGCGAAAATCAATCTACGAACGAGGAAAGCATCAAAAATGATTTTTCAAGGCTTCTCTTCAAGATTATTCGTTTGTAGTGGCAAACTAGCTTACTACGAACGATACACGACCTGTCAAAACGTTTGTGGTTGTTTGTAGTTCCCGAATTATCGTTTGTAGTTGCGCGAAAATCAAACGACAAACGAGGAAAGCACCTGAAAATGAGTTTTGAACGCTTCTCGTTGGAATATCTTGTTTGTAGTGGCAAATAAGCTTACTACAAACAATATCCGACCTCTTAAAACGTTTGTAGTTGTTTGTAGTTTCCGAATTATCGTTTGTAGTTGCGCGAAAATCAAACTACAAACGGGGAAAGCACCTGAAAATGAGTTTCGAACGCTTCTCGTTAGGATATCTTGTTTGTAGTGGCAAATAAGGTTACTACAAACGATATCCAACCTCTCAAAACGTTTGCAGTTGTTTGTAGTTCGCGAATTATCGTTTGTAGTTGCGCGAAAATCAAACTACAAACGAGGAAAGCACCTGAAAATGAGTTTCGAACGCTTCTCGTTAGGATATCTTGTTTGTAGTGGCAAATAAGGTTACTACAAACGATATCTGACCTCTCAAAACGTTTGTAGTTGTTTGTAGATCCCGAATTATCGTTTGTAGTTGCGCGAAAATCAAACTACAAACGAGGAAAGCACCTGAAAATGAGTTTTGAACGCTTCTCGTTGGAATATCTTGTTTGTAGTGGCAAATAAGCTTACTACAAACGATATCCGACCTCTTAAAACGTTTGTAGTTGTTTGTAGTTCCCGAATTATCGTTTGTAGTTGCGCGAAAATCAAACTACAAACGGGGAAAACACCTGAAAATGAGTTTCGAACGCTTCTCGTTAGGATATCTTGTTTGTAGTGGCAAATAAGGTTACTACAAACGATATCCAACCTCTCAAAACGTTTGCAGTTGTTTGTAGTTCCCGAATTATCGTTTGTAGTTGCGCGAAAATCAAACTACAAACGAGGAAAGCACCTGAAAATGAGTTTCGAACGCTTCTCGTTAGGATATCTTGTTTGTAGTGGCAAATAAGCTTACTACAAACGATATCCAACCTCTTAAACCGTTTGTAGTTGTTTGTAGTTCCCGACCTATCGTTTGTAGTTGCGCGAAAATCGAACTACGAACGAGGAAAGCACCGACAAATGATTTTTCAAGGCCTCTCTTCGGAATTATTCGTTTGTAGTGGCAAACAAGCTCACTACAAACGATGAACGACCTCTTAAAACGTTTGTAGTTGTTTGTAGTTCCCGAATTATCGTTTGTAGTTGCGCGAAAATCAAACTACAAACGAGGAAAGCACCTGAAAATGAGTTTTGAACGCTTCTCGTTGGAATATCTTGTTTGTAGTGGCAAATAAGATTACTACAAACGATATCCGACCTCTTAAAACGTTTGTAGTTGTTTGTAGTTCCCGAATTATCGTTTGTAGTTGCGCAAAAATCAAACTACAAACGGGGAAAACACCTGAAAATGAGTTTCGAACGCTTCTCGTTAGGATATCTTGTTTGTAGTGGCAAATAAGGTTACTACAAACGATATCCAACCTCTCAAAACGTTTGCAGTTGTTTGTAGTTCCCGAATTATCGTTTGTAGTTGCGCGAAAATCAAACTACAAACGAGGAAAGCACCTGAAAATGAGTTTCGAAAGCTTCTCGTTAGGATCTCTTGTTTGTAGTGGCAAATAAGCTTACTACAAACGATATCCAACCTCTTAAAACGTTTGTAATTGTTTGTAGTTCCCGACCTATCGTTTGTAGTTGCGCGAAAATCGAACTACGAACGAGGAAAGCACCGACAAATGATTTTTCAAGGCCTCTCTTCGGAATTATTCGTTTGTAGTGGTAAACAAGCTCACTACAAACGATGAACGACCTCTTAAAACGTTTGTAGTTGTTTGTAGTTTGCGATTAGTCGTTTGTAGTTGCGCGAAAATCAATCTACGAACGAGGAAAGCATCAAAAATGATTTTTCAAGGCTTCTCTTCAAGATTATTCGTTTGTAGTGACAAACTAGCTTACTACAAACGATACACGACCTGTCCAAACGTTTGTGGTTGTTTGTAGTTCCCGAATTATCGTTTGTAGTTGCGCGAAAATCGAACTACAAACGAGGAAAGCACCTGAAAATGAGTTTCGAAAGCTTCTCGTTAGGATATCTTGTTTGTAGTGGCAAATAAGCTGACTACAAACGATATCCGATCTCTCAAAACGTTTGTAGTTGTATGTAGTTCTCGAATTATCGTTTGTAGTTGCGGGAAAATCGAACTACAAACGAGGAAGGCACCTGAAAATGAGTTTTGAACGATTCTCGTTGGAATATTTTGTTTGTTGTGGCAAATAAGCTTACTAAATACGACATCGGAACTCTTGAAACGTTTGTAGTTGTTTGTAGTTTCCGAATTATCGTTTGTAGTCACGCGAAAATCAATCTATGAACGAGGAAAGCATCGAAAAATGATTTTTCAAGGCTTCTATTCGGAATTATTCGTTTGAAGTGGCAAAGAAGCTTACTACAAACGATATACGACCTCTTAAATCGTTTGTAATTGTTGGTAGTTTGCGAATAATCGTTTGTAGTTGCGCGAAAATCAATCTACGAACGAGGACAGGACCAAAACTATTTTTCGAGATTTCTCTTCAAGATTATTCGTTTGTAGTGGCAAACTGGCTTACTAAAAACAATACACGACCTGTCAAAACGTGTGTAGTTGTTTGTAGTTTGCGAATAATTGTTTGTAGTTGCGCGAAAATCAATCTACAAACGAGGAAAGCACCAAAAATGATTTTTCAAGGCTTCTCTTCAAGATTATTCATTTGTGGTGGCAAACTAGCTTACTACAAACGACACACGACCTGTCAAAATGTTTGGAGTTGCTTGTAGTTTCCGAATTATCGTTTGTAGTTGCGCGAAAATCGAACTACACACGAGGAAAGTACCTGAAAATGCGTTTTGAACGCTTCTCGTTAGAATATCTTGTTTGTAGTGGCAAATAAGTTTACTACAAACGATATCCAACCACTCAAAGCGTTTGTAGACGTTTGTAGTTCCCGAATTATCGTTTGTAGTTGCCCGAAAATCGAACACGAACGAGGAAAGCACTGAAAAATGATATGTCAAGGCTTCTCTTCGGAATTATTCGTTTGTAGTGGCAAAAAAGCTTACTACAAACGATATACGACCTCTTAAAACGTTTGTCGATGTTTGTAGTTTGTGAATAATCGTTTGTAGTTTGGCGAAAATCAATCTACGAATGAGGAAAGCACCAAAAATGACTTTTCAAGGCTTCTCATCAAGATTATTCGTTCGTAGTGGTAAACTAGCTTACTACAAATGATACACGACCTGTCAAAACGTGTGTAGTTGTTTGTAGTTGCTAAATTATCGTTTGTAGTTGCGCGAAAATCGATCTACAAACGAGGAAAGCACCTGAAATTGAGTTTTGATCGCTTGTTTTCTGAATATGTTGTTCGTAGTGATAAATAAGCTTACTTCAAACGATATCCGACCTCTTGAAACGTTTGTAGTTCCCGAATTATCGTTTGTAGTTGCGCGCAAATTGAACTACAAACGAGGAAAGCACCTGAAAATGAGTTTCGAACGCTTCTCGTTAAAATGCCTTGTTTGTAGTGGCATGTAATCTTACTACAAACGATATCGGACCTCTTAAAACGTTTGTAGTTGTTTGTAGTTCCCGAATTATCGTTCGTAATCGGGCGAAAATCGAACTACAAACGAGGAAAGCGACCGAAAATGGGTTTCCGATGCTTTTCGTTAGAATAGCTCATTTGTAATGGCAAACAAGCTTACTACAAACGATATTGGACCTCTTAAAACGTTTGTAGTTGTTTGTAGTTCCTGAGTTATCGTTTGTAGTGGCGCGAAAGTCGAACTCTGAACGAGGATAGCATCTGAAAATAGCCTTTGAACCCTTCTCGTTAGAATATCTTATTTGTAATGGAAAATAAGTTTACTACAAACGATATCCGACCTCTTCAAACATTTGCAGTAGTTTGTAGTTCCCGAATTATCGCTTGTAGTTGCGCGAAAATCGAACCACAAACGAGGAAAGCGCCGAAAAATGATTTTTCAATCTAGTTTACCACTACAGGCGAGCACTTAGGCTAAGTAAGTAAGGTTGTTGTCACAGCAGTCATCGATCCTACCGCGATAGGTTACACGTTAGCGCAGTAGTCCATTAAAATGTGGCATTTTTTGTCCCCCTACCCTGCATTTATCGACGTCAGAAATTTCATTATTCTGATGCATAGGGGAGGGGTATAAAAAGCTTAACTTCGAATTTGGCGGGTTGCAAACGTTGAGGAAAATCCGCCATGTAAAAAAAGGGTTGAAATGGGTTTTCCTTTATAACTTTTGAACTATCCACCGCGCAAAAAAGTTATATCGTTGTTTTATGTAGGCAATTCAATTCTCTACAAATTTTCCGCCTGCCATTGATTCGAAAAATCGAAAATAACAAAGTTATCAAGAAAAAACGACAAAAATTGAGGATAATTTTTTTAAGTCGGTGTAACTGTTCTTCTATTTTCTGTTCTGAAATAGACGAAAATAAACAATTTTGCGTCGTTTTTTTTTTCGAATCCTATTACTTTCGACTGAAAAACTTAATTTATTGGTATGGATTATTGTCAATCAGGTGCTTTCCAAGCTTGTAGTTCGATATTCACGCTACTACAAAAGATAATTCGGCACCTACAATATACTACAAACGACTTAAAAGGTTGCACATCGTTTGTAGTAAGGTAGTTTACTACTACAAACGCCCGATTTCTAGAAGAATTAAAAATCCGCTTTCAGATGGGCTCCCCGTTTGTAGTTCGTTTTTCGCAGTACTACAAACGATAATTCGAAAACTATTAACAACAACAAATGTTTCAAGAGGTCGGATATCGTTTGTAGTAAGCTAGTTTGCCACTACGAATGAATAATTCCGAAGAGAAGCTTTAAAAAATAATTTTTCGGGGCTTTTCTCATTCGTAGTTCGATTTTTGCGCAACTACAAACGATAATTCGGGAACTACAAACAACTGCAAACGTTTTGAGAGGTTGGATATCGTTTGCAGTAACCTTATTTGCCACTATAAACAAGATATCCAAACGAGAAGCGTTCAAAACTCATTTTCAGGTGCTTTCCTAGTTTGTAGTTTGATTTTCGCGCAACTACAAACGATAATTCGGGAACTACAAACAACTACAAACGTTTTGAGAGGTCGGATATCGTTTGTAGTAACCTTATTTGCCACTACAAACAAGATATTCCAACGAGAAGCGTTCAAAACTCATTTTCAGGTGCTTTTCTCGGCTGTAGTTTGATTTTCGCGCAACTACAAACGATAATTCGGGAACTACAAACAACTACAAACGTTTTGAGAGGTCGGACATCGTTTGTAGTAGGCTTATTTGCCACTACAAACAAGATATTTCAACGAGAAGCGTTCAAAACTTATTTTCAGGTGCTTTCCTCGTTTGTAGTCTGATTTTCGCGCTACTACAAACGATAATTCGGGAACTACAAACAACTACAAACGTTTTAAGAGGTCGGATATCGTTTGTAGTAAGCTTATTTGCCACTACAAACAAGATATTCCAACGAGAAGCGTTCCAAACTCATTTTCAGGTGCTTTCCTCGCTTGTAGTTCGATTTTCGCGAAACTACAAACAATCATTCGGAAACTACAAACAACTACACACGTTTTGACAGGTCGTGTATCGTTTGTAGTAAGCTAGTTTGCCACTACAAACGAATAATCTTGAAGAAAAGTCTTGAAAAATTATTTTTGGTACTCTCCTCATTCGTAGTTCGATTTTCGCGCAACTACAAACGACTAATCGCAAACTACAAACAACTACAAACGTTTTAAAAGGTCGTTCATCGTTTGTAGTAAGCTTGTTTGCCACTACAAACGAATAATTCCGAAGAGAGGCCTTGAAAAATCATTTGTCGGTGCTTTCCTCGTTCGTAGTTCGATTTTCGCGCAACTACAAACGATAGGTCGGAAACTATAAACAACTACAAACGTTTTGAGAGGTTGGATATCGTTTGTAGTAAGCTTATTTGCCACTACAAACAAGATATCCTAACGAGAAGCGTTTGAAACTCATTTTCAGGTGCGTTCCTCGTTTGCAGTTCGATTTTCGCGCAACTACAAACGATAATTCGGAAACTACAAACAACTGCAAACGTTTTGAGAGGTCGGATATCGTTTGTAGCAACGTTATTTGCCACTACAAACAAGATATCCAAACGAGAAGCGTTCGAAACTCATTTTCAGGTGCTTTCCTCGTTTGTAGTTTGATTTTCGCGCAACTACAAACGATAATTCGGGAACTACAAACAACTACAAACGTTTTGAGAGGTCGGATATCGTTTGTAGTAAGCTAGTTTGCCACTACGAATGAATAATTTCGAAGAGAAGCTTTAAAAAATAATTTTTCGGGGCTTCTCTCATTCGTAGTTCGATTTTTGCGCAACTACAAACGATAATTCGGGAACTACAAACAACTGCAAACGTTTTGAGAGGTTGGATATCGTTTGCAGTAACCTTATTTGCCACTATAAACAAGATATCCAAACGAGAAGCGTTCTAAACTCATTTTCAGGTGCTTTCCTCGTTTGTAGTTTGATTTTCGCGCAACTACAAACGATAATTCGGGAACTACAAACAACTACAAACGTTTTGAGAGGTCGGATATCGTTTGTAGTAACCTTATTTGCCACTACAAACAAGATATTCCAACGAGAAGCGTTCAAAACTCATTTTCAGGTGCTTTTCTCGGCTGTAGTTTGATTTTCGCGCAACTACAAACGATAATTCGGGAACTACAAACAACTACAAACGTTTTGAGAGGTCGGACATCGTTTGTAGTAGGCTTATTTGCCACTACAAACAAGATATTTCAACGAGAAGCGTTCAAAACTTATTTTCAGGTGCTTTCCTCGTTTGTAGTCTGATTTTCGCGCTACTACAAACGATAATTCGGGAACTACAAACAACTACAAACGTTTTAAGAGGTCGGATATCGTTTGTAGTAAGCTTATTTGCCACTACAAACAAGATATTCCAACGAGAAGCGTTCCAAACTCATTTTCAGGTGCTTTCCTCGCTTGTAGTTCGATTTTCGCGAAACTACAAACAATCATTCGGAAACTACAAACAACTACACACGTTTTGACAGGTCGTGTATCGTTTGTAGTAAGCTAGTTTGCCACTACAAACGAATAATCTTGAAGAAAAGTCTTGAAAAATTATTTTTGGTACTCTCCTCATTCGTAGTTCGATTTTCGCGCAACTACAAACGACTAATCGCAAACTACAAACAACTACAAACGTTTTAAAAGGTCGTTCATCGTTTGTAGTAAGCTTGTTTGCCACTACAAACGAATAATTCCGAAGAGAGGCCTTGAAAAATCATTTGTCGGTGCTTTCCTCGTTCGTAGTTCGATTTTCGCGCAACTACAAACGATAGGTCGGAAACTACAAACAACTACAAACGTTTTGAGAGGTTGGATATCGTTTGTAGTAAGCTTATTTGCCACTACAAACAAGATATCCTAACGAGAAGCGTTTGAAACTCATTTTCAGGTGCTTTCCTCGTTTGCAGTTCGATTTTCGCGCAACTACAAACGATAATTCGGAAACTACAAACAACTGCAAACGTTTTGAGAGGTCGGATATCGTTTGTAGTAACCTTATTTGCCACTACAAACAAGATATCCAAACGAGAAGCGTTCGAAACTCATTTTCAGGTGCTTTCCTCGTTTGTAGTTTGATTTTCGCGCAACTACAAACGATAATTCGGGAACTACAAACAACTACAAACGTTTTGAGAGGTCGGATATCGTTTGTAGTAAGCTAGTTTGCCACTACGAATGAATAATTCCGAAGAGAAGCTTTAAAAAATAATTTTTCGGGGCTTTTCTCATTCGTAGTTTGATTTTTGTGCAACTACAAACGATAATTCGGGAACTACAAACAACTGCAAACGTTTTGAGAGGTTGGATATCGTTTGCAGTAACCTTATTTGCCACTACAAACAAGATATCCAAACGAGAAGCGTTCAAAACTCATTTTCAGGTGCTTTCCTCGTTTGTAGTTTGATTTTCGCGCAACTACAAACGATAATTCGGGAACTACAAACAACTACAAACGTTTTGAGAGGTCGGATATCGTTTGTAGTAACCTTATTTGCCACTACAAACAAGATATTCCAACGAGAAGCGTTCAAAACTCATTTTCAGGTGCTTTTCTCGGTTGTAGTTTGATTTTCGCGCAACTGCAAACGATAATTCGGGAACTACAAACAACCACAAACGTTTTGACAGGTCGTGTATCGTTTGTAGTAAGCTAGTTTGCCACTACAAACGAATAATCTTGAAGAGAAGCCTTGAAAAATCGTTTTTGATGCTTTCCTCGTTCGTAGATTGATTTTCGCGCAACTACAAACGACTAATCGCAAACTACAAACAACTACAAACGTTTTAAGAGGTCGTTTATCGTTTGTAGTGAGCTTGTTTGCCACTACAAACGAATAATTCCGCAGAGCGGCCTTGAAAAATCATTTGTCGGTGCTTTCCTCGTTCGTAGTTCGATTTTTGTGCAACTACAAACGATAGGTCGGGAGCTACAAACAACTACAAACGTTTTAAGAGGTTGGATATCGTTTGTAGTAAGCTTATTTGCCACTACAAACAAGATATCCTAACGAGAAGCGTTCGAAACTCATTTTCAGGTGCTTTCCTCGTTTGTAGTTTGATTTTCGCGCAACTACAAACGACTAATCGCAAACTACAAACAACTACAAACGTTTCAAGAGGTCGTTTATCGTTTGTAGTGAGCTTGTTTGCCACTACAAACGAATAATTCCGCAGAGCGGCCTTGAAAAATCATTTGTCGGTGCTTTCCTCGTTCGTAGTTCGATTTTTGTGGAACTACAAACGATAGGTCGGGAGCTACAAACAACTACAAACGTTTTAAGAGGTTGGATATCGTTTGTAGTAAGCTTATTTGCCACTACAAACAAGATATCCAAACGAGAAGCGTTCGAAACTCATTTTCAAGTGCTTTCCTCGTTTGTAGTTTGATTTTCGCGCAACTACAAACGATAATTCGGGAACTACAAACAACTACAAACGTTTTGAGAGGTCGGATATCGTTTGTAGTAAGCTAGTTTGCCACTACGAATGAATAATTCCGAAGAGAAGCTTTAAAAAATAATTTTTCGGGGCTTTTCTCATTCGTAGTTTGATTTTTGTGCAACTACAAACGATAATTCGGGAACTACAAACAACTGCAAACGTTTTGAGAGGTTGGATATCGTTTGCAGTAACCTTATTTGCCACTACAAACAAGATATCCTAACGAGAAGCGTTCGAAACTCATTTTCAGGTGCTTTCCCCGTTTGTAGTTTGATTTTCGCGCAACTACAAACGATAATTCGGAAACTACAAACAACTACAAACGTTTTAAGAGGTCGGATATCGTTTGTAGTAAGCTTATTTGCCACTACAAACAAGATATTCCAACGAGAAGCGTTCAAAACTCATTTTCAGGTGCTTTCCTCGTTTGTCGTTTGATTTTCGCGCAACTACAAACGATAATTCGGGAACTACAAACAACCACAAACGTTTTGACAGGTCGTGTATCGTTCGTAGTAAGCTAGTTTGCCACTACAAACGAATAATCTTGAAGAGAAGCCTTGAAAAATCATTTTTGATGCTTTCCTCGTTCGTAGATTGATTTTCGCGCAACTACAAACGACTAATCGCAAACTACAAACAACTACAAACGTTTTAAGAGGTCGTTCATCGTTTGTAGTGAGCTTGTTTGCCACTACAAACGAATAATTCCGCAGAGAGGCCTTGAAAAATCATTTGTCGGTGCTTTCCTCGTTCGTAGTTCGATTTTTGCGCAACTACAAACGATAGGTCGGGAACTACAAACAACTACAAACGTTTTAAGAGGTTGGATATCGTTTGCAGTAAGCTTATTTGCCACTACAAACAAGATATCCTAACGAAAAGCGTTCGAAACTCATTTTCAGGTGCTTTCCTCGTTTGTAGTTCGATTTTCGCGCAACTACAAACGATAATTCGGAAACTACAAACAACTGCAAACGTTTTGAGAGGTCGGATATCGTTTGTAGTAACCTTATTTGCCACTACAAACAAGATATCCAAACGAGAAGCGTTCAAAACTTATTTTCAGGTGCTTTCCTCGTTTGTAGTTTGTTTTTCGCGCAACTACAAACGATAATTCGGAAACTACAAACAACTACAAACGTTTTGAGAGGTCGTATATCGTTTGTAGTAAGCTTATTTGCCACTACAAACAAGATATCCTATCGAGAAGCGTTCGAAACTCATTTACAGGTGCTTTCCTCGTTTGTAGTTCGATTTTCGCGCAACTACAAATGATAATTCGGAAACTACAAACAACTGCAAACGTTTTGAGAGGTCGGATATCGTTTGTAGTAACCTTATTTGCCACTACAAACAAGATATCCAAACGAGAAGCGTTCAAAACTCATTTTCAGGTGCTTTCCTCGTTTGTAGTTTGATTTTCGCGCAACTACAAACGATAATTCGGGAACTACAAACAACTACAAACGTTTTGAGAGGTCGGATATCGTTTGTAGTAACCTTATTTGCCACTACAAACAAGATATCCTAACGAGAAGCGTTCGAAACTCATTTTCAGGTGCTTTCCTCGTTTGTAGTTTGATTTTCGCGCAACTACAAACGATAATTCGGGAACTACAAACAACCACAAACGTTTTGACAGGTCGTGTATCGTTTGTAATAAGCTAGTTTGCTACTACAAACGAATAATCTTGAAGAGAAGCTTTGAAAAATCATTTTTGATGCTTTCCTCGTTCGTAGATTGATTTTCGCGCAACTACAAACGACTAATCGCAAACTACAAACAACTACAAACGTTTTAAGAGGTCGTTCATCGTTTGTAGTGAGCTTGTTTGCCACTACAAACGAATAATTCCGAAGACAGGCCTTGAAAAATCATTTGTCGGTGCTTTCCTCGTTCGTAGTTCGATTTTCGCGCAACTACAAACGATAGGTCGGGAACTACAAACAATTACAAACGTTTTAAGAGGTTGGATATCGTTTGTAGTAAGCTTATTTGCCACTACAAACAAGATATCCTAACGAGAAGCTTTCGAAACTCATTTTCAGGTGCTTTCCTCGTTTGTACTTTGATTTTCGCGCAACTACAAACGATAATTCGCGAACTACAAACAACTACAAACGTTTTGAGAGGTCGGATATCGTTTGTAGTAAGCTTATTTGCCACTACAAACAAGATATCCTAACGAGAAGCGTTCGAGACTCATTTTCAGATTCTTTCCTCGTTTGTAGTTCAATTTTCGCGCAACTACAAACGATAATTCGGGAACTACAAACAACTACAAACAACTACAAACGTTTTGAGAGGTCGGATATCGTTTGTAGTAACCTTATTTGCCACTACAAACAAGATATCCAAACGAGAAGCGTTCAAAACTCATTTTCAGGTGCTTTCCTCGTTTGTAGTTTGATTTTCGCGCAACTACAAACGATAATTCGGGAACTACAAACAACTACAAACGTTTTGAGAGGTCGGATATCGTTTGTAGTAACCTTATTTGCCACTAGAAACAAGATATCCAAACGAGCAGCGTTCAAAACTCATTTTCGGGTGCTTTCCTCGTTTGTAGTTTGATTTTCGCGCAACTACAAACGATAATTCGGGAACTACAAACAACTACAAACGTTTTGAGAGGTCGGATATCGTTTGTAGTAATCTTATTTGCCACTACAAACAAGATATCCTAACGAGAAGCGTTCGAAACTCATTTTTAGGTGCTTTCCTCGTTTGTACTTCGATTTTCGCGCAACTACAAACGATAATTCGGAAACTACAAACAACTGCAAACGTTTTGAGAGGTCGGATATCGTTTGTAGTAACCTTATTTGCCACTACAAACAAGATATCCAAACGAGAAGCGTTCAAAACTTATTTTCAGGTGCTTTCCTCGTTTGTAGTTTGTTTTTCGCGCAACTACAAACGATAATTCGGAAACTACAAACAACTACAAACGTTTTGAGAGGTCGAATATCGTTTGTAGTAAGCTTATTTGCCACTACAAACAAGATATCCTATCGAGAAGCGTTCGAAACTCATTTACAGGTGCTTTCCTCGTTTGTAGTTCGATTTTCGCGCAACTACAAATGATAATTCGGAAACTACAAACAACTGCAAACGTTTTGAGAGGTCGGATATCGTTTGTAGTAACCTTATTTGCCACTACAAACAAGATATCCAAACAAGAAGCGTTCGAAACTCATTTTCAGGTGCTTTCCTCGTTTGTAGTTTGATTTTCGCACAACTACAAACGATAATTCGGGAACTACAAACAACTACAAACGTTTTGAGAGGTCGGATATCGTTTGTAGTAAGCTAGTTTGCCACTACGAATGAATAATTCCGAAGAGAAGCTTTAAAAAATAATTTTTCGGGGCTTTTCTCATTCGTAGTTCGATTTTTGCGCAACTACAAACGATAATTCGGGAACTACAAACAACTGCAAACGTTTTGAGAGGTTGGATATCGTTTGCAGTAACCTTATTTGCCACTACAAACAAGATATCCAAACGAGAAGCGTTCAAAACTCATTTTCAGGTGCTTTCCTCGTTTGTAGTTTGATTTTCGCGCAACTACAAACGATAATTCGGGAACTACAAACAACTACAAACGTTTTGAGAGGTCGGATATCGTTTGTAGTAATCTTATTTGCCACTAGAAACAAGATATCCAAACGAGAAGCGTTCAAAACTCATTTTCGGGTGCTTTCCTCGTTTGTAGTTTGATTTTCGCGCAACTACAAACGATAATTCGGGAACTACAAACAACTACAAACGTTTTGAGAGGTCGGATATCGTTTGTAGTAACCTTATTTGCCACTACAAACAAGATATCCTAACGAGAAGCGTTCGAAACTCATTTTTAGGTGCTTTCCTCGTTTGTACTTCGATTTTCGCGCAACTACAAACGATAATTCGGAAACTACAAACAACTGCAAACGTTTTGAGAGGTCGGATATCGTTTGTAGTAACCTTATTTGCCACTACAAACAAGATATCCAAACGAGAAGCGTTCAAAACTTATTTTCAGGTGCTTTCCTCGTTTGTAGTTTGTTTTTCGCGCAACTACAAACGATAATTCGGAAACTACAAACAACTACAAACGTTTTGAGAGGTCGTATATCGTTTGTAGTAAGCTTATTTGCCACTACAAACAAGATATCCTATCGAGAAGCGTTCGAAACTCATTTACAGGTGCTTTCCTCGTTTGTAGTTCGATTTTCGCGCAACTACAAATGATAATTCGGAAACTACAAACAACTGCAAACGTTTTGAGAGGTCGGATATCGTTTGTAGTAACCTTATTTGCCACTACAAACAAGATATCCAAACGAGAAGCGTTCAAAACTCATTTTCAGGTGCTTTCCTCGTTTGTAGTTTGATTTTCGCGCAACTACAAACGATAATTCGGGAACTACAAACAACTACAAACGTTTTGAGAGGTCGGATATCGTTTGTAGTAACCTTATTTGCCACTACAAACAAGATATCCTAACGAGAAGCGTTCGAAACTCATTTTCAGGTGCTTTCCTCGTTTGTAGTTTGATTTTCGCGCAACTACAAACGATAATTCGGGAACTACAAACAACCACAAACGTTTTGACAGGTCGTGTATCGTTTGTAATAAGCTAGTTTGCTACTACAAACGAATAATCTTGAAGAGAAGCTTTGAAAAATCATTTTTGATGCTTTCCTCGTTCGTAGATTGATTTTCGCGCAACTACAAACGACTAATCGCAAACTACAAACAACTACAAACGTTTTAAGAGGTCGTTCATCGTTTGTAGTGAGCTTGTTTGCCACTACAAACGAATAATTCCGAAGACAGGCCTTGAAAAATCATTTGTCGGTGCTTTCCTCGTTCGTAGTTCGATTTTCGCGCAACTACAAACGATAGGTCGGGAACTACAAACAATTACAAACGTTTTAAGAGGTTGGATATCGTTTGTAGTAAGCTTATTTGCCACTACAAACAAGATATCCTAACGAGAAGCTTTCGAAACTCATTTTCAGGTGCTTTCCTCGTTTGTACTTTGATTTTCGCGCAACTACAAACGATAATTCGCGAACTACAAACAACTACAAACGTTTTGAGAGGTCGGATATCGTTTGTAGTAAGCTTATTTGCCACTACAAACAAGATATCCTAACGAGAAGCGTTCGAGACTCATTTTCAGATTCTTTCCTCGTTTGTAGTTCAATTTTCGCGCAACTACAAACGATAATTCGGGAACTACAAACAACTACAAACAACTACAAACGTTTTGAGAGGTCGGATATCGTTTGTAGTAACCTTATTTGCCACTACAAACAAGATATCCAAACGAGAAGCGTTCAAAACTCATTTTCAGGTGCTTTCCTCGTTTGTAGTTTGATTTTCGCGCAACTACAAACGATAATTCGGGAACTACAAACAACTACAAACGTTTTGAGAGGTCGGATATCGTTTGTAGTAACCTTCTTTGCCACTAGAAACAAGATATCCACACGAGAAGCGTTCAAAACTCATTTTCGGGTGCTTTCCTCGTTTGTAGTTTGATTTTCGCGCAACTACAAACGATAATTCGGGAACTACAAACAACTACAAACGTTTTGAGAGGTCGGATATCGTTTGTAGTAATCTTATTTGCCACTACAAACAAGATATCCTAACGAGAAGCGTTCGAAACTCATTTTTAGGTGCTTTCCTCGTTTGTACTTCGATTTTCGCGCAACTACAAACGATAATTCGGAAACTACAAACAACTGCAAACGTTTTGAGAGGTCGGATATCGTTTGTAGTAACCTTATTTGCCACTACAAACAAGATATCCAAACGAGAAGCGTTCAAAACTTATTTTCAGGTGCTTTCCTCGTTTGTAGTTTGTTTTTCGCGCAACTACAAACGATAATTCGGAAACTACAAACAACTACAAACGTTTTGAGAGGTCGAATATCGTTTGTAGTAAGCTTATTTGCCACTACAAACAAGATATCCTATCGAGAAGCGTTCGAAACTCATTTACAGGTGCTTTCCTCGTTTGTAGTTCGATTTTCGCGCAACTACAAATGATAATTCGGAAACTACAAACAACTGCAAACGTTTTGAGAGGTCGGATATCGTTTGTAGTAACCTTATTTGCCACTACAAACAAGATATCCAAACGAGAAGCGTTCAAAACTCATTTTCAGGTGCTTTCCTCGTTTGTAGTTTGATTTTCGCGCAACTACAAACGATAATTCGGGAACTACAAACAACTACAAACGTTTTGAGAGGTCGGATATCGTTTGTAGTAACCTTATTTGCCACTACAAACAAGATATCCTAACGAGAAGCGTTCGAAACTCATTTTCAGGTGCTTTCCTCGTTTGTAGTTTGATTTTCGCGCAACTACAAACGATAATTCGGGAACTACAAACAACTACAAACGTTTTAAGAGGTCGGATATCGTTTGTAGTAAGCTTATTTGCCACTACAAACAAGATATTCCAACGAGAAGCGTTCAAAACTCATTTTCAGGTGCTTTCCTCGTTTGTCGTTTGATTTTCGCGCAACTACAAACGATAATTCGGGAACTACAAACAACCACAAACGTTTTGACAGGTCGTGTATCGTTCGTAGTAAGCTAGTTTGCCACTACAAACGAATAATCTTGAAGAGAAGCCTTGAAAAATCATTTTTGATGCTTTCCTCGTTCGTAGATTGATTTTCGCGCAACTACAAACGACTAATCGCAAACTACAAACAACTACAAACGTTTTAAGAGGTCGTTCATCGTTTGTAGTGAGCTTGTTTGCCACTACAAACGAATAATTCCGCAGAGAGGCCTTGAAAAATCATTTGTCGGTGCTTTCCTCGTTCGTAGTTCGATTTTTGCGCAACTACAAACGATAGGTCGGGAACTACAAACAACTACAAACGTTTTAAGAGGTTGGATATCGTTTGCAGTAAGCTTATTTGCCACTACAAACAAGATATCCTAACGAAAAGCGTTCGAAACTCATTTTCAGGTGCTTTCCTCGTTTGTAGTTCGATTTTCGCGCAACTAAAAACGATAATTCGGAAACTACAAACAACTGCAAACGTTTTGAGAGGTCGGATATCGTTTGTAGTAACCTTATTTGCCACTACAAACAAGATATCCAAACAAGAAGCGTTCGAAACTCATTTTCAGGTGCTTTCCTCGTTTGTAGTTTGATTTTCGCGCAACTACAAACGATAATTCGGGAACTACAAACAACTACAAACGTTTTGAGAGGTCGGATATCGTTTGTAGTAAGCTAGTTTGCCACTACGAATGAATAATTCCGAAGAGAAGCTTTAAAAAATAATTTTTCGGGGCTTTTCTCATTCGTAGTTCGATTTTTGCGCAACTACAAACGATAATTCGGGAACTACAAACAACTGCAAACGTTTTGAGAGGTTGGATATCGTTTGCAGTAACCTTATTTGCCACTACAAACAAGATATCCAAACGAGAAGCGTTCAAAACTCATTTTCAGGTGCTTTCCTCGTTTGTAGTTTGATTTTCGCGCAACTACAAACGATAATTCGGGAACTACAAACAACTACAAACGTTTTGAGAGGTCGGATATCGTTTGTAGTAACCTTATTTGCCACTACAAACAAGATATCCTAACGAGAAGCGTTCGAAACTCATTTTTAGGTGCTTTCCTCGTTTGTACTTCGATTTTCGCGCAACTACAAACGATAATTCGGAAACTACAAACAACTGCAAACGTTTTGAGAGGTCGGATATCGTTTGTAGTAACCTTATTTGCCACTACAAACAAGATATCCAAACGAGAAGCGTTCAAAACTTATTTTCAGGTGCTTTCCTCGTTTGTAGTTTGTTTTTCGCGCAACTACAAACGATAATTCGGAAACTACAAACAACTACAAACGTTTTGAGAGGTCGTATATCGTTTGTAGTAAGCTTATTTGCCACTACAAACAAGATATCCTATCGAGAAGCGTTCGAAACTCATTTACAGGTGCTTTCCTCGTTTGTAGTTCGATTTTCGCGCAACTACAAATGATAATTCGGAAACTACAAACAACTGCAAACGTTTTGAGAGGTCGGATATCGTTTGTAGTAACCTTATTTGCCACTACAAACAAGATATCCAAACGAGAAGCGTTCAAAACTCATTTTCAGGTGCTTTCCTCGTTTGTAGTTTGATTTTCGCGCAACTACAAACGATAATTCGGGAACTACAAACAACTACAAACGTTTTGAGAGGTCGGATATCGTTTGTAGTAACCTTATTTGCCACTACAAACAAGATATCCTAACGAGAAGCGTTCGAAACTCATTTTCAGGTGCTTTCCTCGTTTGTAGTTTGATTTTCGCGCAACTACAAACGATAATTCGGGAACTACAAACAACCACAAACGTTTTGACAGGTCGTGTATCGTTTGTAATAAGCTAGTTTGCTACTACAAACGAATAATCTTGAAGAGAAGCTTTGAAAAATCATTTTTGATGCTTTCCTCGTTCGTAGATTGATTTTCGCGCAACTACAAACGACTAATCGCAAACTACAAACAACTACAAACGTTTTAAGAGGTCGTTCATCGTTTGTAGTGAGCTTGTTTGCCACTACAAACGAATAATTCCGAAGACAGGCCTTGAAAAATCATTTGTCGGTGCTTTCCTCGTTCGTAGTTCGATTTTCGCGCAACTACAAACGATAGGTCGGGAACTACAAACAATTACAAACGTTTTAAGAGGTTGGATATCGTTTGTAGTAAGCTTATTTGCCACTACAAACAAGATATCCTAACGAGAAGCTTTCGAAACTCATTTTCAGGTGCTTTCCTCGTTTGTACTTTGATTTTCGCGCAACTACAAACGATAATTCGCGAACTACAAACAACTACAAACGTTTTGAGAGGTCGGATATCGTTTGTAGTAAGCTTATTTGCCACTACAAACAAGATATCCTAACGAGAAGCGTTCGAGACTCATTTTCAGATTCTTTCCTCGTTTGTAGTTCAATTTTCGCGCAACTACAAACGATAATTCGGGAACTACAAACAACTACAAACAACTACAAACGTTTTGAGAGGTCGGATATCGTTTGTAGTAACCTTATTTGCCACTACAAACAAGATATCCAAACGAGAAGCGTTCAAAACTCATTTTCAGGTGCTTTCCTCGTTTGTAGTTTGATTTTCGCGCAACTACAAACGATAATTCGGGAACTACAAACAACTACAAACGTTTTGAGAGGTCGGATATCGTTTGTAGTAACCTTATTTGCCACTAGAAACAAGATATCCAAACGAGAAGCGTTCAAAACTCATTTTCGGGTGCTTTCCTCGTTTGTAGTTTGATTTTCGCGCAACTACAAACGATAATTCGGGAACTACAAACAACTACAAACGTTTTGAGAGGTCGGATATCGTTTGTAGTAATCTTATTTGCCACTACAAACAAGATATCCTAACGAGAAGCGTTCGAAACTCATTTTTAGGTGCTTTCCTCGTTTGTACTTCGATTTTCGCGCAACTACAAACGATAATTCGGAAACTACAAACAACTGCAAACGTTTTGAGAGGTCGGATATCGTTTGTAGTAACCTTATTTGCCACTACAAACAAGATATCCAAACGAGAAGCGTTCAAAACTTATTTTCAGGTGCTTTCCTCGTTTGTAGTTTGTTTTTCGCGCAACTACAAACGATAATTCGGAAACTACAAACAACTACAAACGTTTTGAGAGGTCGAATATCGTTTGTAGTAAGCTTATTTGCCACTACAAACAAGATATCCTATCGAGAAGCGTTCGAAACTCATTTACAGGTGCTTTCCTCGTTTGTAGTTCGATTTTCGCGCAACTACAAATGATAATTCGGAAACTACAAACAACTGCAAACGTTTTGAGAGGTCGGATATCGTTTGTAGTAACCTTATTTGCCACTACAAACAAGATATCCAAACGAGAAGCGTTCAAAACTCATTTTCAGGTGCTTTCCTCGTTTGTAGTTTGATTTTCGCGCAACTACAAACGATAATTCGGGAACTACAAACAACTACAAACGTTTTGAGAGGTCGGATATCGTTTGTAGTAAGCTTATTTGCCACTACAAACAAGATATCCTAACGAGAAGCGTTCGAAACTCATTTTCAGGTGCTTTCCTCGTTTGTAGTTTGATTTTCGCGCAACTACAAACGATAATTCGGGAACTACAAACAACCACAAACGTTTTGACAGGTCGTGTATCGTTTGTAATAAGCTAGTTTGCTACTACAAACGAATAATCTTGAAGAGAAGCTTTGAAAAATCATTTTTGATGCTTTCCTCGTTCGTAGATTGATTTTCGCGCAACTACAAACGACTAATCGCAAACTACAAACAACTACAAACGTTTTAAGAGGTCGTTCATCGTTTGTAGTGAGCTTGTTTGCCACTACAAACGAATAATTCCGAAGACAGGCCTTGAAAAATCATTTGTCGGTGCTTTCCTCGTTCGTAGTTCGATTTTCGCGCAACTACAAACGATAGGTCGGGAACTACAAACAATTACAAACGTTTTAAGAGGTTGGATATTGTTTGTAGTAAGCTTATTTGCCACTACAAACAAGATATCCTAACGAGAAGCTTTCGAAACTCATTTTCAGGTGCTTTCCTCGTTTGTACTTTGATTTTCGCGCAACTACAAACGATAATTCGCGAACTACAAACAACTACAAACGTTTTGAGAGGTCGGATATCGTTTGTAGTAAGCTTATTTGCCACTACAAACAAGATATCCTAACGAGAAGCGTTCGAGACTCATTTTCAGATTCTTTCCTCGTTTGTAGTTCGATTTTCGCGCAACTACAAACGATAATTCGGGAACTACAAACAACTACAAACAACTACAAACGTTTTCAGAGGTTGGATATCGTTTGTAGTAAGCTTATTTGCCACTACAAACAAGATATCCTAACGAGAAGCGTTTGAAACTCATTTTCAGGTGCGTTCCTCGTTTGCAGTTCGATTTTCGCGCAACTACAAACGATAATTCGGAAACTACAAACAACTGCAAACGTTTTGAGAGGTCGGATATCGTTTGTAGCAACGTTATTTGCCACTACAAACAAGATATCCAAACGAGAAGCGTTCGAAACTCATTTTCAGGTGCTTTCCTCGTTTGTAGTTTGATTTTCGCGCAACTACAAACGATAATTCGGGAACTACAAACAACTACAAACGTTTTGAGAGGTCGGATATCGTTTGTAGTAAGCTAGTTTGCCACTACGAATGAATAATTTCGAAGAGAAGCTTTAAAAAATAATTTTTCGGGGCTTCTCTCATTCGTAGTTCGATTTTTGCGCTACTACAAACGATAATTCGGGAACTACAAACAACTACAAACGTTTTAAGAGGTCGGATATCGTTTGTAGTAAGCTTATTTGCCACTACAAACAAGATATTCCAACGAGAAGCGTTCCAAACTCATTTTCAGGTGCTTTCCTCGCTTGTAGTTCGATTTTCGCGAAACTACAAACAATCATTCGGAAACTACAAACAACTACACACGTTTTGACAGGTCGTGTATCGTTTGTAGTAAGCTAGTTTGCCACTACAAACGAATAATCTTGAAGAAAAGTCTTGAAAAATTATTTTTCGTACTCTCCTCATTCGTAGTTCGATTTTCGCGCAACTACAAACGACTAATCGCAAACTACAAACAACTACAAACGTTTTAAAAGGTCGTTCATCGTTTGTAGTAAGCTTGTTTGCCACTACAAACGAATAATTCCGAAGAGAGGCCTTGAAAAATCATTTGTCGGTGCTTTCCTCGTTCGTAGTTCGATTTTCGCGCAACTACAAACGATAGGTCGGAAACTATAAACAACTACAAACGTTTTGAGAGGTTGGATATCGTTTGTAGTAAGCTTATTTGCCACTACAAACAAGATATCCTAACGAGAAGCGTTTGAAACTCATTTTCAGGTGCGTTCCTCGTTTGCAGTTCGATTTTCGCGCAACTACAAACGATAATTCGGAAACTACAAACAACTGCAAACGTTTTGAGAGGTCGGATATCGTTTGTAGCAACGTTATTTGCCACTACAAACAAGATATCCAAACGAGAAGCGTTCGAAACTCATTTTCAGGTGCTTTCCTCGTTTGTAGTTTGATTTTCGCGCAACTACAAACGATAATTCGGGAACTACAAACAACTACAAACGTTTTGAGAGGTCGGATATCGTTTGTAGTAAGCTAGTTTGCCACTACGAATGAATAATTTCGAAGAGAAGCTTTAAAAAATAATTTTTCGGGGCTTCTCTCATTCGTAGTTCGATTTTTGCGCAACTACAAACGATAATTCGGGAACTACAAACAACTGCAAACGTTTTGAGAGGTTGGATATCGTTTGCAGTAACCTTATTTGCCACTATAAACAAGATATCCAAACGAGAAGCGTTCTAAACTCATTTTCAGGTGCTTTCCTCGTTTGTAGTTTGATTTTCGCGCAACTACAAACGATAATTCGGGAACTACAAACAACTACAAACGTTTTGAGAGGTCGGATATCGTTTGTAGTAACCTTATTTGCCACTACAAACAAGATATTCCAACGAGAAGCGTTCAAAACTCATTTTCAGGTGCTTTTCTCGGCTGTAGTTTGATTTTCGCGCAACTACAAACGATAATTCGGGAACTACAAACAACTACAAACGTTTTGAGAGGTCGGACATCGTTTGTAGTAGGCTTATTTGCCACTACAAACAAGATATTTCAACGAGAAGCGTTCAAAACTTATTTTCAGGTGCTTTCCTCGTTTGTAGTCTGATTTTCGCGCTACTACAAACGATAATTCGGGAACTACAAACAACTACAAACGTTTTAAGAGGTCGGATATCGTTTGTAGTAAGCTTATTTGCCACTACAAACAAGATATTCCAACGAGAAGCGTTCCAAACTCATTTTCAGGTGCTTTCCTCGCTTGTAGTTCGATTTTCGCGAAACTACAAACAATCATTCGGAAACTACAAACAACTACACACGTTTTGACAGGTCGTGTATCGTTTGTAGTAAGCTAGTTTGCCACTACAAACGAATAATCTTGAAGAAAAGTCTTGAAAAATTATTTTTGGTACTCTCCTCATTCGTAGTTCGATTTTCGCGCAACTACAAACGACTAATCGCAAACTACAAACAACTACAAACGTTTTAAAAGGTCGTTCATCGTTTGTAGTAAGCTTGTTTGCCACTACAAACGAATAATTCCGAAGAGAGGCCTTGAAAAATCATTTGTCGGTGCTTTCCTCGTTCGTAGTTCGATTTTCGCGCAACTACAAACGATAGGTCGGAAACTACAAACAACTACAAACGTTTTGAGAGGTTGGATATCGTTTGTAGTAAGCTTATTTGCCACTACAAACAAGATATCCTAACGAGAAGCGTTTGAAACTCATTTTCAGGTGCTTTCCTCGTTTGCAGTTCGATTTTCGCGCAACTACAAACGATAATTCGGAAACTACAAACAACTGCAAACGTTTTGAGAGGTCGGATATCGTTTGTAGTAACCTTATTTGCCACTACAAACAAGATATCCAAACGAGAAGCGTTCGAAACTCATTTTCAGGTGCTTTCCTCGTTTGTAGTTTGATTTTCGCGCAACTACAAACGATAATTCGGGAACTACAAACAACTACAAACGTTTTGAGAGGTCGGATATCGTTTGTAGTAAGCTAGTTTGCCACTACGAATGAATAATTCCGAAGAGAAGCTTTAAAAAATAATTTTTCGGGGCTTTTCTCATTCGTAGTTTGATTTTTGTGCAACTACAAACGATAATTCGGGAACTACAAACAACTGCAAACGTTTTGAGAGGTTGGATATCGTTTGCAGTAACCTTATTTGCCACTACAAACAAGATATCCAAACGAGAAGCGTTCAAAACTCATTTTCAGGTGCTTTCCTCGTTTGTAGTTTGATTTTCGCGCAACTACAAACGATAATTCGGGAACTACAAACAACTACAAACGTTTTGAGAGGTCGGATATCGTTTGTAGTAACCTTATTTGCCACTACAAACAAGATATTCCAACGAGAAGCGTTCAAAACTCATTTTCAGGTGCTTTTCTCGGTTGTAGTTTGATTTTCGCGCAACTGCAAACGATAATTCGGGAACTACAAACAACCACAAACGTTTTGACAGGTCGTGTATCGTTTGTAGTAAGCTAGTTTGCCACTACAAACGAATAATCTTGAAGAGAAGCCTTGAAAAATCGTTTTTGATGCTTTCCTCGTTCGTAGATTGATTTTCGCGCAACTACAAACGACTAATCGCAAACTACAAACAACTACAAACGTTTTAAGAGGTCGTTTATCGTTTGTAGTGAGCTTGTTTGCCACTACAAACGAATAATTCCGCAGAGCGGCCTTGAAAAATCATTTGTCGGTGCTTTCCTCGTTCGTAGTTCGATTTTTGTGCAACTACAAACGATAGGTCGGGAGCTACAAACAACTACAAACGTTTTAAGAGGTTGGATATCGTTTGTAGTAAGCTTATTTGCCACTACAAACAAGATATCCTAACGAGAAGCGTTCGAAACTCATTTTCAGGTGCTTTCCTCGTTTGTAGTTTGATTTTCGCGCAACTACAAACGACTAATCGCAAACTACAAACAACTACAAACGTTTCAAGAGGTCGTTTATCGTTTGTAGTGAGCTTGTTTGCCACTACAAACGAATAATTCCGCAGAGCGGCCTTGAAAAATCATTTGTCGGTGCTTTCCTCGTTCGTAGTTCGATTTTTGTGGAACTACAAACGATAGGTCGGGAGCTACAAACAACTACAAACGTTTTAAGAGGTTGGATATCGTTTGTAGTAAGCTTATTTGCCACTACAAACAAGATATCCAAACGAGAAGCGTTCGAAACTCATTTTCAAGTGCTTTCCTCGTTTGTAGTTTGATTTTCGCGCAACTACAAACGATAATTCGGGAACTACAAACAACTACAAACGTTTTGAGAGGTCGGATATCGTTTGTAGTAAGCTAGTTTGCCACTACGAATGAATAATTCCGAAGAGAAGCTTTAAAAAATAATTTTTCGGGGCTTTTCTCATTCGTAGTTTGATTTTTGTGCAACTACAAACGATAATTCGGGAACTACAAACAACTGCAAACGTTTTGAGAGGTTGGATATCGTTTGCAGTAACCTTATTTGCCACTACAAACAAGATATCCTAACGAGAAGCGTTCGAAACTCATTTTCAGGTGCTTTCCCCGTTTGTAGTTTGATTTTCGCGCAACTACAAACGATAATTCGGAAACTACAAACAACTACAAACGTTTTAAGAGGTCGGATATCGTTTGTAGTAAGCTTATTTGCCACTACAAACAAGATATTCCAACGAGAAGCGTTCAAAACTCATTTTCAGGTGCTTTCCTCGTTTGTCGTTTGATTTTCGCGCAACTACAAACGATAATTCGGGAACTACAAACAACCACAAACGTTTTGACAGGTCGTGTATCGTTCGTAGTAAGCTAGTTTGCCACTACAAACGAATAATCTTGAAGAGAAGCCTTGAAAAATCATTTTTGATGCTTTCCTCGTTCGTAGATTGATTTTCGCGCAACTACAAACGACTAATCGCAAACTACAAACAACTACAAACGTTTTAAGAGGTCGTTCATCGTTTGTAGTGAGCTTGTTTGCCACTACAAACGAATAATTCCGCAGAGAGGCCTTGAAAAATCATTTGTCGGTGCTTTCCTCGTTCGTAGTTCGATTTTTGCGCAACTACAAACGATAGGTCGGGAACTACAAACAACTACAAACGTTTTAAGAGGTTGGATATCGTTTGCAGTAAGCTTATTTGCCACTACAAACCAAGATATCCTATCGAGAAGCGTTCGAAACTCATTTACAGGTGCTTTCCTCGTTTGTAGTTCGATTTTCGCGCAACTACAAATGATAATTCGGAAACTACAAACAACTGCAAACGTTTTGAGAGGTCGGATATCGTTTGTAGTAACCTTATTTGCCACTAAAAACAAGATATCCAAACGAGAAGCGTTCAAAACTCATTTTCAGGTGCTTTCCTCGTTTGTAGTTTGATTTTCGCGCAACTACAAACGATAATTCGGGAACTACAAACAACTACAAACGTTTTGAGAGGTCGGATATCGTTTGTAGTAACCTTATTTGCCACTACAAACAAGATATCCTAACGAGAAGCGTTCGAAACTCATTTTCAGGTGCTTTCCTCGTTTGTAGTTTGATTTTCGCGCAACTACAAACGATAATTCGGGAACTACAAACAACCACAAACGTTTTGACAGGTCGTGTATCGTTTGTAATAAGCTAGTTTGCTACTACAAACGAATAATCTTGAAGAGAAGCTTTGAAAAATCATTTTTGATGCTTTCCTCGTTCGTAGATTGATTTTCGCGCAACTACAAACGACTAATCGCAAACTACAAACAACTACAAACGTTTTAAGAGGTCGTTCATCGTTTGTAGTGAGCTTGTTTGCCACTACAAACGAATAATTCCGAAGACAGGCCTTGAAAAATCATTTGTCGGTGCTTTCCTCGTTCGTAGTTCGATTTTCGCGCAACTACAAACGATAGGTCGGGAACTACAAACAATTACAAACGTTTTAAGAGGTTGGATATCGTTTGTAGTAAGCTTATTTGCCACTACAAACAAGATATCCTAACGAGAAGCTTTCGAAACTCATTTTCAGGTGCTTTCCTCGTTTGTACTTTGATTTTCGCGCAACTACAAACGATAATTCGCGAACTACAAACAACTACAAACGTTTTGAGAGGTCGGATATCGTTTGTAGTAACCTTATTTGCCACTACAAACAAGATATCCTAACGAGAAGCGTTCGAAACTCATTTTCAGGTGCTTTCCTCGTTTGTAGTTTGATTTTCGCGCAACTACAAACGATAATTCGGGAACTACAAACAACCACAAACGTTTTGACAGGTCGTGTATCGTTTGTAATAAGCTAGTTTGCTACTACAAACGAATAATCTTGAAGAGAAGCTCTGAAAAATCATTTTTGATGCTTTCCTCGTTCGTAGATTGATTTTCGCGCAACTACAAACGACTAATCGCAAACTACAAACAATTACAAACGTTTTAAGAGGTCGTTCATCGTTTGTAGTGAGCTTGTTTGCCACTACAAACGAATAATTCCGAAGAGAGGCCTTGAAAAATCATTTGTCGGTGCTTTCCTCGTTCGTAGTTCGATTTTCGCGCAACTACAAACGATAGGTCGGGAACTACAAACAATTACAAACGTTTTAAGAGGTTGGATATCGTTTGTAGTAAGCTTATTTGCCACTACAAACAAGATATCCTAACGAGAAGCTTTCGAAACTCATTTTCAGGTGCTTTCCTCGTTTGTAGTTTGATTTTCGCGCAACTACAAACGATAATTCGCGAACTACAAACAACTACAAACTTTTTGAGAGGTCGGATATCGTTTGTAGTAAGTTTATTTGCCACTACAAACAAGATATCCTAACGAGAAGCGTTCGAGACTCATTTTCAGATTCTTTCCTCGTTTGTAGTTCGATTTTCGCGCAACTACAAACGATAATTCGGAAACTACAAACAACTACAATCGTTTTGAGAGGTTCGATATCGTTTGTAGTAAACTTATTTGCGACTCCAAACAAGATATTCCAACGAGAAGCGTTCAGAACTCATTTTCAGGTGCTTTCCTCGTTTGTAGTTCGATTTTCGCGCAACTACAAACGATAATCCGGGAACTACAAACAACTACACGCGTTTTGACAGGTCGTCTATCTTTTTTAGTAAGCTAGTTTGCCACTACAAACGAATAATCTTGAAGAAAAGCCTCGAAAAATTATTTTTGCTGCTATCCTCGTTCGTAGATTGATTTCCGCCCAACTACAAACAACTACAAACGTTTGAAGAGTCCGTTTATCGTTTGTAGTAAGCTTGTTTGCCACTACAAACGAATGATTCCCAAGAGAAGCCTTGAAAAATCATTTTTCGGTGCTTTCCCCGTCCGTAGTTCGATTTTCGCGCAACTACAAACGATAATTCGGAAACTACAAACAACTACAAACGTTTTAAGAGGTCCGATATCGTTTGTAGTAAGCTTATTTGCCATTACAAATCAGCTATTCTAACGAGAAGCCTCGGAAACCCATTTTCGGTCGCTTTCTTCGTTTATAGTTCGATTTTCGCCCAACTACAAACGATAATTCGGGAACTACAAACAACTACAAACATTTTGAGAGGTCCGATATCGTTTGTAGTAAGCTTATTTGCCACTACAAACAAGATATTCCAACGAGAAGCGTTCAAAAATCATTTTCAGGGGCCTTCCTCGTTTGTAGTTCGTTTTTCGCGCAACTACACACGATGATTCGGGAACTACAAACAACTACAGACGTTTTGACAGGTCGCATATTGTTTGTAGTAAGCTACTTTCTTGCAATAAGCCGCCGATCACGAAAAAAAATGGTCGCAAAATCATTTTTCCACATCTATCTATCGTTTTTTTCGAAAATTCGATTTTTTTCGGAAACGGTTCAACTACAAACAAAAATAATTTCACTACAATCAACTACAAACGATTTTGAATGAAAAATAACTTCGCCCGCTTAAATATTTTCATTAAGGGGGCTGACTTTTTTTTTAAGGGCCCTAATTTTTTTTCTGAGTTACTACAAACGAAATCGTTTGTACTACAATCAACTACAAACAAAAACAATCCGAAATAATAAAAAAAAATTAAGATCGGTCATACTCGGGTGCCAAGTTCACACAGCCATGAAAAGAGACAAAAAAAATGAACGGATGTCGTAGCTCCGAATTTCAGCAAACTCGTTCGCAGCACTACATTCCGCGAGTTGTGGAAAGTATATTTTTGACGCCTCGTGCTGACACCGGACATGCCTCATAGATCGAGGAACGACAAACCACGTATATATGTTTGGCGAGGGACCGAGGTGAGACGGTCGAGAGGAAAAAATGGGAGAAAATAAAACAAAATAAACGTGGCCTGGTTCAGGAATGCTGCAGCATTCCGATCACATACATCTGATCTCACCATCTAGTTGCATATATACATATATACATATGTATGTATAAAATAAAATAAAACGAAAGAGATCGGAAACAGAGACGTTCCCATCCTCAACATACAGATCCATTTTCTATACGTGAATTCGCCCAAAACCAAAAAGGCGCAAGTCCCGCGACGTTGATGCTGACTACCTCTCGAGATCCGCCCCCTCGGTTCCCTGATGTCACCATACATAGAATTCTTTATCTATCTCGGCTATCTAGACTTCTTCATCCATAAGTGCACGTGTAGAAAGGTCTTTGCACACTGTCGCGCGTTGTGGCCGATATCGGCGTTCGGGGAGGCATCTTCGAGAGATTCCTCGTTTTCTCGGCGATCGCGCACGGAATTGAGTATTTCCGGAGACCCGGAAACCCTTTTGGCCCCGCGCGATTGATGTACGCGCGAGCATATCGACGAGCGATTGAGTACTCGACCGTATTCCTCGCAAACACACTCGTGTTATTCTTCGTCTCATAAATTTTTCATTCTTTCACAAAAGTTTTCGTACTGCTTTCGAACTCATTGGGAATTGATCACGAGTCGGCTGGATGAAAAGCAAACTGCAACGCACCATTCTCGGTTCGACAATTTGCCAAAAAAACAAGCTTTTTTCATTCTAAACGCTCTTTCGCACACTGTATCTTGATTTTTTTAAAGGTCTGACGATCATTGCACCCCCCAGAATGACAAGAAAAATATAGGCTAATCAATGCTCTTTAAGGCGTTACTCCCACTTGTAGCGCAAAAAAAAAGGCCTTTTTCATGAATTTTTTTAAAGAAAACTACAAAACTTTTTTAATCGATCAATATACCATCTTAAAGAACACATCTTGAAGAACTTTCAGTAATTTTTTTATTGAAAAATATTACATTGTTTAGTGGCAAATGGCCGTCAATGAAATAATGTTTTTATATACACGGTTTGCGGTGACCAACATTGCGGCGAAGTGGATCACCTGAAAAAAAAAATGCGGATGGATTTAGTCAAATATAAGTATAAACTAGTCTTTAATCGAAGGATTTTAAAAAATATTCATTTTTCACAAAATGGCGGACAGTCAAAGTTAATGGTTCGATTTTAACGAAAAAAAAACGGCCGTTTTTTGGCTATAAAACGGCCATTTTTTTTTCGAAAAAAAAAAATCGACCGATTAAAGACTACATTTTTATGTATTAAATAAGGTTGCAAAATTTCAAGAAGATCGGTTCATTAGTGTTCGAGTAATCTTGGTCACCGACTTCAGAAATGCCTTTTTGAGAAAAACGCGTTTAAAGTTTCAATTTCAGTTTACACGAAGAAAATATTTTTTTTTGTAAACTTACATAGAGTCATTTATTCCGGGCATAAAAAAATACTGCACTTCAAATTGCACTTCAAAAAAATGCAAAAAAAATCGATTTTTTCAAAATCGCAAGTGGGGGTAACCTCTTAAGGCGGGAGCCCGAATGAGAAGGTCCAAAAAAGCGTTTTTTCGGGAATTTTTTTAGAAGGGACAAAAACAAGTGAGCCCAGTAAACATTGAGGTACATTTGAGATGTATAAAAAAAATTTAACCCGAAACAATAAATTACTGCAAATTTATCAGTTTATTTCATGCGTGTCTTGCCACTGCAGTCCCAAATCGCCGGGAAAGATGCAGCTCGTAATTCTTGACGGAAACAAAAAATCATTAAAATGTTCAATTGTCATATATTTTTCTTCTGGGTGAATTAAGAAAAAGCTGAAAAAATTGTGCAATTATGACTTTTCTCAGGTTTGAAAAAAAATGTGTTTAAAAAAACACTTTAACGTGCTATAAAAATTATTTAAAAAGACTTTTTCAACGACTTTTAGTTCACTTAGAGGAGATTTTCGTACTGAAGAAAATAAACGTTGGTTTGATTCAATAGGTCGTTCAGTTTTTTTGCTATCACGCTCGCCAATTTGAAAAAAATCGTGTCAATGAAAACTGGAGAAAACGCGCTTCGAAATTTTTAATAGGAGGAAATATCAATCGCTTCTCTGCTTTTGGCATTGTATCTTCGAAAATATTCACAATTGGCCTCTGTAACTTTATAAATATATTCCTGGATAGTTTATCTCTCGATTTAAACAATAAAAAAAAACCATTTTTCGGACTTTCTAATTCAGGCTCCGGCCTTAATCCATTAAAAATAATAAACAAAAAAAATCAACAAAAAAATATTTGCATCTTCGTTAAATTTATCCATTCTTCTTATGCCGAGGATAAAGAGCAAATTTCAACAGTGCCTCAGTTGCATAATTTGCCCGAAGGCAAGTTTTTTATTCTATTCCAAAGGCTTTTTTCCACACTGTATATGGAATATTTGAAAAAAAAACGAGAAGAATATACGCTAATTAATTTCGGCCAATTTATTTAGAAGAATGATAAAGAATAATAAGCAAATCAAATTAAAAAAAAAACATTAATCAAAAGAAATGCAACAACTAAAAGATTTTTATCTTCGTCAAAATTTGCCATTGTTTTTATGCTCGACCGAGGGAAATGAGTTTTGGCGATAGGAGGTATGTATATTGGTAGTGCATATCGTATCGGTATTCGTCGAGTTTCGAGAGACTTTACTACCTAAAACTTTGTATGATTCGTCGTTTAACTTTCAGGCTTATGACGTCGACGACGAAGCTTCCGGACGACTTAGATATATATATGTGTGTGTGTGTATATATATATATTCACATAAATGGAGCGCGAAGTAGATTTACTTCGCTCAATATACATATATAGTATTCTGATATCCTTTCGTACGTGTACTACTATACATACAGGTATCTGCATCCGGTGTCACTTGAAATTCCGTATCTCGACGATGGCGAGCGCGAGTATGGAGTCCGGGGCCGTTCTCATCTCGGTTCTCTTCAGCTTCGGCAAAGTGCCGACGTGCGAGTTCATATAATGCTACGCCAGTATCGCGAATGCACACTCGACCGGGTGCTACAAAGTCCCGGGTCTCTGCTCAAGGGAAAGAGAGAGAGAGAGAGAGAGAGAGAGAGAGAGAGAGAGAGAGAGACGGTGCCCCGTTTTCACGAAAAAAAACCGGATTCGAGATACATATTCCAGCACTTAACCCAAGTACATTTGCGAGTAATCTAGCTGGCTGCAATGAAAACGAAACAGAATTCATAACCCCGTGGGTGATAATTTTTTTGACTCAATTTTGAGAATCGTCCGGGTTCGTGAGCCAGCGAAATGACGCATGGGAAAAAGGAAATTATGGTGGGAGAACAGCAATCAAGGTTTTATCATCAATTATTGCTGTGGGGGTGGATTGGGCAGTGGAAGTTTCGAGAGTGAGTCTGCCAAGTTGCCAGCTCATCTTGTAGGCTTTGATTATAGAAGCGGATATATACATTCATCAAAGGGGAGCCTACGCAAGCAACGAACTTTCAAAATTCGTCTTCTGCGAGATTATTGTACGAGCATGTTTCTCTCTGGGGAGTGATAGGCTCATCGCTTTATATAACCACTTTCATTTTAGCCGGAAGTTTGATGCACCCTGTCGGGAACAACTTTGGACGCATGTATCGGCTGGGCTCCAATCGAAGGACTCGTACACCCTGGGGTTTATCTACGTATACGTGTTGTTTATTTATATGGAGACATAGGCTTGAAAAAAGATCGCGGTTTGAGACAACATAATCGACGTGAAATTAATGCTTGTTATACATTCGATCAGGTAAATACTACTTTACATGAAATTCGGGTACGCAAAAACCACTTTACATGAATTTTTTTTTATATTAATGTCAATATTGCAGTATCTCTATGCAGGGTGTCATGTTATGGATGGATAATCTTGCAACTGTCGATAGGTCAGATCATGTCCTACTATACGAGGGTGGGGTGAAAAGTTTCCGGCCTGACCAAGAAAAACGATATTTAAAAATTTTTTTGCTTTATTTTTCAACATAATCTCCATCAACACTGATACATTTCTCATAACTCTCGTATCCCAAAAAACAGTAGCCATAACCTTGTTTGCCGATAAAATTGTTTTTGCCTTCTTTGGGGTTGGTTTCCCTTTTCCAACCCACTGTTTTGAATGTTCTTTACTTTCAGGAGTGTAGTGGTGGACTCGTGTCTCATCAACAGTTATGAATCGACGCAAAAATTCGTTTGGATTACGTCTATACAGCGCCAAATTGTCGGTAGCGTCGAGCGTTAGCAAACGCTCGATTGGTCGAGCGTTAGCAAACGCGGCACCCACCTTGCACACAGCTTTTCCATGTTCAAATGGTTGTGCAAAATATTTCGCACACGTTCAGCTGACATCCTACAGGTCTCAGCTATCTCATGCACTTTCAACCTGCGGTCTTCCAACACTATTTTATGGATTTTTTCAATCATCTCTGAAGTTGTGACTTCAACGAGCCGTCCTGAGCGAAGCTCGTCAGAGGTGCTCACACGACCAATTTTAAATTCAGAAACCCACTGATTAATAGTTGAATATGATGGGGAGGAGTCTCCTAGTGCTGAATCCATCTCTTCTTTTATTTGTTTTGGTGTAAAACCTTTCAAATGGAAGTATTTGATGACAGCACGTTTTTCCAATTTTTCCATTTTTACGAAAACAACGGAAGCGTCTCGCGCAATGTGCTCTCAAACGCAAACTAACATAGCGATTGGGCTGAAACTGTACATACAAGCTCGGTAGGAATGGTACTGTAGGACGCCGCTCCAAAACTAGACCTAGTGGCACCATCTCTTGGTCAGGCCTGAAACTTTTCACCCCACCCTCGTATGCTGGAATTTCAGTTCATTAACCCTTCGAGTGTACTCTAGGTCGTTTTGACCCAGTGATTTTTTTCGTGTACGTATTTTTCAAAGTATGCCCCACTTTGAACGAAAGTTTTGGCGTTTAATTTTCGTTTTCGTCAAAAAATAAATTTAGGGCCATAAAATATGGATAATCTACTACAAGAAAATGCATATTTACCGGAATACAACGATTTGAAAAACGCCTTGGGTCAGATTGACCCAATATGCACTTGTAGGTTGGCGACGGAGGTGTGCACTCGAAGGGTTAAAATTCCCACGGTTTTTGAGAATATGGGCTTGTATTATTTTTTGAAAAAAATCATCTGCTTTTGGTTTCTCGCATGCCATTTCTAGAAATGATACGAATCGACAATAATTAAGCAACTTTTTTAAGTAATTGGCACGATACAGTACAGTCGTCCTGTATATTGGAATCGGAAAAAAATAGAAGAAGGGTAGTTTTTTGACAAATGATTCTGTAGGTGCCGTAGGTGTTAAATCCAAGTTTGCCTAAAAATCGGGGTGTAGGGTTTTTTAGGGGATGGAAGGGGATGGGGGCGGATTAATGCCAGAAAAATCCGGGCTTTATTTTTGTCCACAGCACCAAAGTCGTGGAAGTTCATTTTGGGGATTAAAAAGTGGGGTGACATTTTGAAAAGTCAGTTTTAATTCGATAACTCTTTAGGAAAAATGCATACAATTTTTGTTCAAATGGGAACGTTGTAGCCCTTTAAAAGACGGATCGATTGAGTATTTGATCATCCATCTTCGATAATATCTTCACCCCCAAAAAAATTGTTGAATTAACAACAAAAAATGTTTATTGAATAACTCAAAAACAAACGATTTTTCGGGGAGGGTTTAAATACACGAAATGTAGAGAATCGTTTTCTGGATATTTTTGTTTCTATGGACCACCCTTGAATTTTGCTTTTTCCAACCCCTCTCGGGGGTTGAAAATTCAAAATGAAATTCTGGGAAAACTATTGACCGAAATTAAAGAGATACGAGTTTGGCGCTGGGCACAAAAATATAACTAAGGTTTCAAGCTACAAATTATTCCACGGCGGCGAATTCGTGCGGGCATTAGTTTTCCCAGCATTTCATCTTTAATTTTCAACTCCCGAGAAGGGTTGGAAAAAGCAAAATTCAAAGGCGGTCGATAAAAACGAAAATATCGAGAAAATGATTCTCTACATTTCGTAAATTCAAACCATGCCCGAAAAATCGATTGTTTTGAGTTATTCAATAAACAATTTTTGTTCGTATTTCAACCATTTTTTTGGGGTGAAGATATTATTGGAGTGTGAAGATCAAATACTCGATTAACGCGTCTTTTCGAGGGCTACAACGTTCCCGTTTGAACAAAAAATGTACGAATTATTCCTAAAGAGTTATTGAATTAAAACTGATTTTTCAAAATTTCACCCCACTTTTTCTCCCCCAAAATGATCTTCCACGACTATGGCGCTGTGGACAAAACTAAAGCCTGGATTTTTCTGAAAATTTTGTCTCACGGCGCCGACCTCGTAGGGGTTGTAGTTTGACATCAATCCACCCCCATCCCTCTTTATTCCCTAAAAAACCCTGCACCCTGATTTGTAGGCAAACTTGGATTTAGCACCCGCGGCACCTACAGAATCACCTGTCAAAAAACTGGCCTTCTGCTAATTTTGTCCGATTACGGGGTTTTCCAACGACAGCACGACTCTACTAATATGCGTAGTACATTTTTTTTACACCACAGGCTACCAAAGTCAGATGTTCGAATTGGTTTGTCTGAAAATTCTGCATACGATTCTTTTTCATAAAGTTTCCTTAACATTTAAGGTTGAAAAGAAGACTTTTCTAGATAAAACGAATAACCAAGAGTATTTTTTTTAACCGGGTCAAAAAAAAGTTATCATTTGTAGAAATGGCATGTGAAAAACCAAAAGCGGACGATTTTAATCTCGGGAACCGTGGGACTTTTACTAAACTGAAATTCCAGCATGTAGCAGGACATGATCTGACCTATCGACAGTTGTAGGATTATCCATTTACAACAGGACACCCTGTATACCGGGTGTCCCATTTTAATCTTACACCTGATTTATCTCGAAAAATACAGCACCGATCAAGTATCAAGTATAATCAAACTTTTGGGGCGCAAAAGGGGACGTTGAAAAAAACAAATTTTCCGTCAAAAATTCAAAATGGCGACGTTAAGATGGCCGACATGTTTTTTTTAACTCGAACATGACTTTTCCACTGAAAAATTTGTCAGGCCAAAACTAACTTTTGTATCACTCGATCATCAAACAGCACATCTTCGACATTCACATAAAAATCAAAATATTCCACAATAATAATTTTAAAAAATTATCATTGATAACAAAATAATATTTCTTAATTCAACTATTATCCAGCAGATTTTTGTTTCCAATTCGACGATAATTTCGAGAGCTTTTCTCCCGTGCGTTGTACGGAATGACGGGAATCCTCGAAAGTCAGTATTTTTCTACTCGAAAGCGTTGGATCTTTGTATCGTAGAGCGTCGCAGTTCTGTGCGGCAAGAATTCATTCCAATAAAGAGTTCCGGCGAAACGTTTCGCGTCTCCTCTCGTTCTCCACTTTGTGCCAGTTCGAGTTCTCCTCGTCGCCGTGTCGCTTTTACTTTCCATCCTGATAGTTTCCGTCTTGCCCCGGCAGAATTCGTGTATCATACGGAGCGCAAAGTACAAGAATTCCACGACGCTTATCAGACTGAATCCGATAAAGACCCCGCAGATTCCCCCGATATTGCCTGAAGGCGGGAAAACAAAACGGGGGTAATGCGAAACATCCGATGAGAATTTTATCGGAAAATTGTTTCGCGCGGGGAGCAACAAGATACGCAACAAAAAAAAATAAAAAAAAAGCGGCGTGGAGTAAAAGAGTCGTCTCGTACTTACTGAGAAGCTCGTACCAATAGTATGAGGACTCTTGTCGCAACCTCACGCTCCCGTGTTTCGTGAAAAAAATGTGAACGATGCTCTGGTTCTCCAGCCAAACGTTGTTCCTTCAAGCATCATCGTCGTCAGTCCTCTCACAAGGAACATCACTTTGGTGTCCGCCTCCGATTTTGTTGAAACTTTTTTGCGTGAAAGAGTATCAAAAACTAAGAGACACGTATTTTTTTGCATCGGCGGAAAAACGGTTTTAAGGGGTGAAACGCACCCTTGAAAATAGGGGTGGTTTTCGTTTTTCGTCGATAACGTTATCGTTCTCATCTCCCATGTTTAGTACACAAAAAAATTAACATTGTTGCAATTCGAAATCTTTTTATATCTCGTATTCTTAAGGGGTTGCCCCCACTTGCGATTTTGAAAAAATCGATTTTTTTTATTTCATTTTTTTGAAGTATAAGTATCCGGGCCCATACTTCTGTATGGGCCCGGAATAGATGACTCTATGTAAGTTTACAAAAAAAATATTTTCTTCGTGTAAACTGAAATTGAAACTTTAAACGCGTTTTTTTCAAAATGGCATTTCTGAAGTCGGTGACCAAGATTACTCGAACACTAGTGAACCGATCTTGTTGAAATTTTGCAGGCTTATTTAATACATAAAAATGTAGTCTTTAATCGTTCGATTTTTTTTTTCGAAAAAAAATGGCCGTTTTATAGCCAAAAAACGGCCGTTTTTTTTCGTTAAAATCGAACCATTAACTTTGACTGTCCGCCATTTTGTGAAAAATGAATATTTTTTAAAATCCTTCGATTAAAGACTAGTTTATACTTATATTTGACTAAATCCATGCGCATTTTTTTTTCAGATGATCCACTTCGCCGCAATGTTGGTCACCGCAAACCGTGTATATAAAAACATTATTTCATTGACGGCCATTTGCCACTAAACAATGTAATATTTTTCAATAAAAAAATTACTGAAAGTTCTTCAAGATGTGTTCTTTAAGATGGTATATTGATCGATTAAAAAAGTTTTGTAGTTTTCTTTAAAAAATTCATGAAAAAGGCCTTTTTTTGCGCTACAAGTGGGGGTAACGCCTTAAAACGTTATCGACGAAAAACGAAAAACATCCCCATTTTTGAGGGTGCGTTTCACCCCTTAAACCGTGTTTCCGCCGATAAAAAAAATACGTGTCTCTTAGTTTTTGATACTCTTCCACGTAAAAAAGTTTCAACAAAATCGGAGGAGGACTCTAAAGTGATGTTCCTTGTCAGGGGGCGTACGCAAATTACGTAACGCAATTTGGGGGGACGGAGGGCGTTACGTCACGATTTTAGAACTGCCAAAATAGCAAAATTTCTGCATGTTCAAGTTTTGAATTTAAAACTCGCGCGCAATTTTACCGCGGAAAGTTGACAGCTTTGCATACGAAATGTAATTTAAGGCAGAAAACTACTGGGCAAAAATTTGCAAAGGAGCTTTCCCGCTTTCCCACTTACCCCGAGCAAAAATTGAAAAAAAAAATTGTTTTTTATATTTCTTGAAAGTACATATCGACGCTGCTTACGAAAAGTAGCATGTTTCAGAATTCTTACGAAAACAAGCACGTTTGATATCACCGCGAAAACTAGCATGTTTCGGCTTCCGACACGAAAACTAGCAAGTTTCGATTTTCGCCACGAAAACTGGCACCTTTCGACATTTAACGCGAAAACTAGCACGTTTCGGCTTTCACCACGAAAAGAAGCAGATTTCGATATTCACCGCGAAAATAAACATGTTCCAGTAACACTGGAATTGTTTCCAACTTTGCTGCCATGCTTTTTTACGCCTTGCCTCTTTTTTTTACTCCAATTCCTTTGACCGCAATCGGAAATTTACGATTTTTTAGAGCTCTCAAAAAATTTCAATTGGACTTCAATTAAAATTGCCAGTATTCGGGAAATATCCGTTCAACGTTACGTCGATACAATCCACGCTAAATATGATTTTTACCAAGAAGGACGAGAAATGAATATCTTTAAAAAAAAAAAACAAAAACATGGTTGCTGTTCGAATGTTCCAATTAAAACAGACATCAGATAAAAAATTGCCTTTTGCACCAAGAAAAAAAAAGATTTACAAGCCATGCTTGACAGAGGTTTAATTCCAATCGAACATCAGCAAGATTTTTCAAACATATTCGACGATAACCATCTGTAAGATCACAGTAAATTTGTTGAATGATATTTTCAATAACGATGTTTTTTTAAATAGAAAATCACAATAAATTGTTCATTATTTTTATAATGTCGATATTATTTTTTTATAAAAGTTACCCTATCGATTTTAATTGATAATTATTATCAAAACGTTAACAAAAGCAACGAGTATAAAATTAAAATGTCATCCCGCCAAAAATTGTCATATTTTTTAAAAAATACTTATGGTTTATTTTTCCAGATTTTTACCTGAACACGAAGGACTTTAAATTCTCACCAAAACTCATTTTGGTTAGATTGTACGAGCGATGGATCCTTAAGGTTCCAAACTTACTCCTTTTACACTAGTTTTTACAGTGAAAATCAAACAAGCTCGTTTTCGCAGTGACAGCCGAAACATGCTAGTTATCGCGGCAAAAACCGAAACATGCTGGTTCTCGCGGTGAATATGGAAACATGCGAGGGGGGGGGGGTCGAAAATTGGAGAATTTGGCGTTACGTAATTTGTGTAACCCCTTAATGGATTTTTCTTCCACATTCGGAAAACACGTAACCCCGTACGCGTGAAAGAAGCGGATGTGCGTGAACAAATTGTCGAAATATCGCCATTCGATTGAGGGAGGCTACTAATCTGAGGCCCGGGAAAAAGTTGAAATTCGGCTATTTTTATGGATACCCAGTTGATAAAATGAACATTTCGTTTAGTACCGTTTGTTTTACATATCTTCGAGTAGCTTTACGATTTTTTTCACAATATTTTGCAATTTAACTGCGGCCCTGGAGCTTGAGGAATCGAGAGTCACTTTGGTCTCGTCATGTCCTGCGGTCGGAAACATCAGTACATCGCCAATTTGTCTCCTAATGACTTAGAGGAGGGAAAATACCTTTAGGCGAGGAAAAAAATAGCCGATTTTTACGAATTTTTTTTTTAACGAAAATTTTTTACCATTTTTTAGACTCAGGGTATGCTTTATTACTACTTTTGACTGTTACATGGTATTTTTTGTTTCTATTGATCTTTAAAATTGGCGGAGTTAGGGCACGGTCTTCTAAAATGCACTTTCAAAACTGGCGTGACGTATAGCTAAAAAACTAATCGACCGATTCTGATGAAATTCCGTATAAATGTTTCTCGCCTTATTGCCTGAAACATGAACCTTAATTTTTTTGAAAATTGAAAAAAAAACGTATTTTTTTATTGCAATATGTGGCAACTGTTTTTCAAAGAATTCAATCTTTTTGTTTCAAAGCGTTACATTTCATCAATTTTCAAAATTTCTCACTTTTTCTTGGTCCATATTTTGCGTATAAGTGTTAATGAATGAAAAATCTTCGTTGGTTTTTTTCAGATTAATCTCGCCGCCGCTACGTGTCACGACGTCTGACAACATCCGCCGCAACCCTTTTAGATGACCGTGCGACTCCCTTGCCATTTTTGAATATAAATAAGAGAATACCTTGTAACAGCCAAACATAGTAATAAAAGATACCCTAAATCTCAAAAACGGTGTAAAAAGCTTTTCTTTAAAAAAAACATGAAAATCAGCTGTTTTCCTCGCCCCTAGATCCAAAAAATGTTAAGCGGGAGATACCTACCTCCCCCCTGAACATTTTTTTGGATCTTGTAACAACAATAATGTAGAATAAAGTCCCCTGAAAAGGAATTTTCATTCTATCAACGAGGTATCCATGAAAAATTGTCGGAATTCGAAACGGAATTAGTCAGTCATAGGTGGCCAACGAAATATTGCGACGAAACGCTAAAACATATGATACTTCCGAGTATTCATTGAGTTCGTGAAATAAATAATTATGGAAATAACAGAAAGAATTTTACACGAAAGACCAAAACTCCGAAAATCTGAACACCGTCAAAATAATTCGCCTATGGAAGTTTTAAAAGTTTGAAAATTTTCAATAAATCGACGAATGATTTCAATAATTTTATATTTATTAAGAAGTGATTCTGCGTCAATTTTAAAATTTGTCTAGACAATGTTATACGTTCTACATCATTTACAGTCAACTGTGTAGACGTTCGCTGGCATGATCTTGACACGGGGGCGGGGTTGAAATTCCGAACTTTGAATGCGCCGACGGTTTAAAATTCCTAATTTTAATGTTCCGAAATTACAAGGTTCGTCAAGATCATGCCAGCGAAAGTCTACACAGTTGACTGTAAATAATGTAGAACGTATAACATTGTCTAGACAAATGTCAAAATTGACGTAAAATCACTTCTTAATAAATAAAAAATTCGTGAAAAAATTCGCCGATTTATAAAAAATTTCGAAACTTTTAAAACTTTCATAGCCAAATTATTTTGACGGTGTTCAGACCATTCAGAGTTTTGGTCTTTCGTGTAAAATTCTTTCGGACTTTTTTATCTTTCGGTTTATCTTGAGTTTTGAGCATTCTGATCATTCAAAGTGCGGAATTTCAACCCGGCCACATTCTTTTGGATTATTGTTTTCAGGACCCTCTGTCCATCGACACTTTTTCAATGCTTCTTTCATTCGAAGGGTGACGATTTTTCTATACCCAAATTACAATAATTCCGTGCGATAGAGTCCCCTGTCAAGATAGGTCGTAGTACTGCGGAGATAATAATGAACGTCATTGCAAGCTGGCCAGCATCCCTTGCAGAGCTTCTCAGTTTCTGGATTCATCACGTATTCGGTCGCATTTATCCCAAGACCCTTGACTTTCGCCGACAACACCGTCAAATATATTTCTTTGGACGAAAGGAACAACATTAATGACGATCTTAAATACCAAGCGCTCATTCTTTAAGGGGTATGCATAACCTTGGAATTTCAAAAAATTGATTTTTGGTCCATTTTATTTTCTTACTGCGTAGAGTCTTAACTTTGATTTGGTTCAAAGATTTTGGAAAAATTCCAAAAATCGACCGAGTTATGACGATTTTAGTGGAGCAGGTCAAGAACGTCCCGTTGCGTTACGGCTCTAGCGCTGCGCGGTAAATTGTATGGTTTCTGATGGCATTGATATGACTTTGTCCAACCAGGCTGTTTGATTTTTATACGGTGCAGGAATCGCAGATTGAAGGCACGAAAAATAGTTGTGATTTTATCTCAAGCAAGTAGTCCATACACCAAGGCACTTTCTTACAAGTAAATTTTTCAAATAACTGTTCGTACGAAAAAGTCCATTTCATAGATAGAAATTTTAAGTAGATGTTTAATTCTTTTACTAACTCCATTAGTAATGGAGATCTAAGCGACGTAAATTAATCGCATGACCTCTCACTCATCGTTTCGTCTCTTTCATAAAAATGTTCCTTGTTCATATCTCCATTACTAATGGAGCTAACAAAAAAAATGAAAGAGACATTTTTTAATGTCAACTTAAGGATGTATGGCAGCTACTGCAGAGTCCTTACAGAACTGATTATGCAATTTGCAAAAATCGCATTTAAAGACTAAATAAAATAATTGTAGTATTCATTGAAGCTAAAAAGGAGATTTACCACAGCTCAAAGTAAAACATGCGGTACAGAAAGAAGAATTTTCAAATTTTAACTGCAAATTTAGTTGCTGATTTGATGCACGTTTTCCCTGACGTTGTCGTGGTTACGACATACGAGCTAAAGAAATACGAAAACGGTCCCATTTAACTCGCAATATCTCGCAAAATATATGGGCACATGTCGATTTTTTATTTTTACCGTATCATGCATATTACAGCGATACCGCACAAAAGTTTTTTTTACAAAAGAGTACTCCGGAAATACCTTTTTTGCCAATGTAAAGGGAATTTTGGACGTACAGTCCTATGTTCCCCGTGTTAAATGACCCAACGTTGAATTCGTTTATCTCAGCATTCACGTGGGCAAATTTTGTTTTGTTAATCTCAAAAAGTTCTCGATATTTTCCTTTACAATATCAGTGAGTTTCAATTCGAACAGTAGTAAATAACTTAGTTGCCATACATCCTTAAAAAGAAACATCTTTTATTTCAAACTTTTTTTTTACAAAATGCACTTTTTCGGGGCTGGGTTGAAATTCCGAACTTTGAATGATCAGAACGCTCAAAACTCCGAAAGTATACTACCCTGAAAGATCAAAACTCTGAAAGAATTGTACACGAAAGACCAAAACTCCGAAAATCTGAACACCGTCAAAATAATTCGGCTATGGAAGTTTTAAAAGTTTCAAAATTTTTACTATTTCAAGAATTTTAGTTTTATTAAGAAGTGATTTTACGTCAATTTTCAAATTTGTCTAGACAATGTTATACGTTCTACATCATTTAAAGTCAACTGGGTAGACTTTCGCTGGCATAATCTTGACGAACCTTGTAATTTCGGAACATTAAAATTAGGAATTTTAAGCCGTCGGCGCATTCAAAGTTCGGAATTTCAACCCGGCCCTCATGTCAATATCATACCAGCGAAAGTCTACACAGTAGACTGTAAATTATGTAGAACGTATAACATTGTCTGGACAAATTTCAAAATTGACGCAAAATCACTTCTTAATAAGTAAAAGATCTTGAAATAATTCATCGATTTATTGAAAATTTTGGAACTTTTAAAACTTCCATAGGCGAATTATTTTGACGGTGTTAAGATTTTCGGAGTTTTGGTCTTTCGTGTAAAAGTCTTTCGGCGTTTTGATCTTTCGGGGTACTATTCTTTCGGAGTTTTGAGCGTTCTGACCATTCAAAGTTCGGAATTTCAACCCGGGCCCATCTTGAATTTCGGAACATTTAAATCCGGAATTTTAAACGGTCGGAGCATTCCAAGTTCAGAATTTCAACCTGGCCCCACTTTTGCGTCACAATCGTCACTATAACAATTAAAATGTTTATAACGAAAAACAAACGATTATAGAACAAAATAAATGTCCTATTCGTATTGCCCGGACCGAAACATTTATACGAAAATTGTATACGGAAAAAGTGAATTTAGTACGTTTTCTTCTCTTGCGTTTATCTCGAAAGTATACTTTGCAATTTGGCGTATGTCATATCTCAAAATCTAATCGTCCGAATTACTTTAAATTTGGACTGAACATATTTTATAACACATTCAATCGACAGACCGGATGACTTTTTCATGTGTTTCTCCGTTTGTTGGTAACAAACGTTTAAAGTCGTTATTTTTGGTCGAAAACAGACATTTTTTAAAAACAGTGCAATTTATCCCAATTTTAAAATTTCGAAAAAGTATTCGGTGGGTTTGTAGCTTTACCAGTGTACTAAAAGTATATTCTTCCATTTTTCACTTGAGATGAATCTAGTTACCGGAATTATGTCCGCGACCGAGCCATGCGGAGGCTACGTCCTGAGATTAAATGACAATGATTACGTTATTTATATATATTTTGCAATTAAAAAAAACGATGACATGTCAAGACTATGCACTATCTGTGATCGAAAGATCGACCTCATCATCCCAATACCCGAGGCGAATAAAAATATTGAAAATCGATCTGTTTTTTTAAATTCAAGGTTACGCGTACCCCTTAAAGGCACACAATTTTGGCTCGTCCGAATAAAAATTTGCGAAAATCGCCTTACCTTCGTACGCACGTAGACAGATCGCGTCTTTCACGTCGCAAATTTTCCGATTGTCTGATTTCGAAAAAAGAATGGCCTTATTTAAAAAATTTGAAAAACCGAAACTTCATGTAAAAACGACAATTAAACGTGAATTGAATAACTGATCAGTATCGAATGCAAAATCAAGTTTGAATTAAATATTAAAAGTCAACCGTGAATTAAATCATTGATGGATAACGAATGCGAAATAACATTTACATCAATTATCAAAAGTCAAAATCAAAATTACCGCAGAAAAACTCAGGGCGTAAAAAAATGACATTAATATGATAAACGATGAAAACGAAATTGGAGATGGCGAATTTTGGAGACTGACAAGCATTTGAGACAAAAAGCGTTGTGCAGTTCATTCAAATTAGTAATTGGAAGAATTGACTGAGGGGGCTAGGCAGCAAAAAATCGAAAAATAAAGATTTTTTGGAAAGTTGCATCTTCTCCGAATACTGCCTCTTTCTACTGCCTTCGATGAAAAATTCCAAAAGTTACGGACTCTGCAGTCGAAAAGTCTCTGCGTAAACTAGATTTTTTTCGGCATTTCGAAAGTTTCTGACTTTCGTATTTTTCTACTCGTGAACATGTTGCGACGCTTGTTCGAAAATCAAGCTTCGAACCGAGTAAAAAAAATACAGTACATTGTTTATCCCTTTGGCTGCCTAGCCCCCTTAAGGAGTTACCCCCACTTGCGATTTTGAAAAAATCGATTTCTTTTATTGCATTTTTTTGAAGTATAAGTATCCGGGCCCATACTCTGTATGGGCCCGGAATAGATGACTCTATGTAAGTTTACAAAAAAATATATTTTCTTCGTGTAAACTGAAATTGAAACTTTAAACGCGTTTTTCTCAAAATGGCATTTCTGAAGTCGGTGACCAAGATTACTCGAACACTAATGAACCGATCTTCTTGAAATTTTGCAGGGTTATTTAATACATAAAAATGTAGTCTTTAATCATTCGATTTTTATTTTTCGAAAAAAAAATGGCCGTTTTATAGCCAAAGAACGGCTGTTTTTTTCGTTAAAATCGAACCATTAAGTTTGACTGTCCGCCATTTTGTGAAAAATGAATATTTTTTAAAATCCTTCGATTAAAGACTAGTTTATACTTATATTTGACTAAATCCATCCGCATTTTTTTTTTCAGATGATCCACTTCGCCGCAATATTGGTCACCGCAAACCGTGTATATAAAAACATTATTTCATTGACGGCCATTTGCCACTAAACAATGTAATATTTTTCAATAAAAAAATTACTGAAAGTTCTTCAAGATGTGTTCTTTAAGATGGTATATTGATTGATTAAAAAAGTTTTGTAGTTTTCTTTAAAAAAATTCATGAAAAAGACCTTTTTTGCGCTACAAGTGGGAGTAACGCCTTAAGCGGTCTTTCTCACTTTAGACGCTAAAAAAAGGCTATGTTCATCCATTTTTTTCATAGGTTTATATTATAGACATTGATATAAAAGTTGTTAGACCTAATAAATACACTTTCGAAACACACAAAAAAATGTTTTTTATGTATTTATGTAACCCAAACAAACTTTAAGGGGCTAAACCAGTGTGACACTTTCAAAAAATCGATTTCTTGCCTTTTTCGACAGTTTATACTTTCAAGAATATCCTGTAAAAATCTCAAGGCCGTATCTCTAATCATTTTATCTTGCAAAAATCGATAGTTAAATCTTCAAACGCGTTTTTCTCGAAATGAGATTTTTCAAATTTGCTGACATTGTAACTCAAAGAGCAATTATCCGATTGACTTGAAATTTGAACTGAGTACTCTTGAATATATTTACTCTACAATGACGTAAGATATTTTTGATTGGATAAAAATAGACGATTTGGCTTTGAAAAAAACGACCATTTTATAGGCAAGAAAACAGACTTTTTTGTCATAACTACGCCATTTTGTTAAATTTTGATATTTTTCGAAAGTCCTACGTCATTGTACAGGAAATACCTTTCAGTTGAACGACTTTTTTCCTTTTTCGGTTCCAGCTAGTCAATCGGCCGGAATCATGTCAGCAGTGGAGGAACTTTTTTTTGGCGCCTCCGAAGGCAGCGCATAAGTCGCTTGGATCTCAATATTTTTCTATGAAATAATTATGTAATATAGGTCAAATATAGCCAAATCTATTCTTAATTTTCCGAAACATTTAATTGAATACTTTTTTTCCAAGAAATTCCCGAAAATCACCCAAATTTTCAGCGTTCATACTGGTATAGTCCCTTAAACCCATTTTTTTCCAAACAACGTTTTTCGACGCCTTGTTGATCAAATGTTAACTACAGATTTTTTACAACTATAGCTATAGCGCGTATAAAGGATTTTTTTAAATTTTGATATTTACTATTTTTTCTGCCAAAAACGGTGAAAAAACACGTTTTTTGTTTTTTCGAAAAATGTCCGCCATTTTGTTATTTTTGCATATATCAAAAATCGTATGACATGCGCTATAGCTATTAACATACTGAATCTAAAACCGTTTGATATTTTCGTTTCGGATGATCCATCTCCGAGATTTCATCAACAGCGCTGACCTACAATTTTTTAGGACATTTATTTAACTACCATTTTCGTCTGCAAATAGTGACTTAAATAATTAAGTAAAAATTTGGATGTAATTCGAAAGTGTATTTATTAAGTTGACAACTTTTATATCAATGTCTATAATATAAACCTATACCCCTTAAAAGAATTAAATTGTACATATACGAGCTGAAAGAAGAGAAACGTAAATTTCTGAACTCACATTGATCATCGCCACGTCTTGGTAAGTAAAAGGGCCTGCAGTTACAAGTGTCCCATACAACGGCAGCGCGACAATCAACGAGGCAATCGCTGTACGTGTAGCCGGCGTACAAGACCGGAAGTTCGTCTTGAAAAATGCACTTCCGTTTCTCCACGGACACGCTGCGAATGTCATTAGTGCTGTAAAATGACGTCACGTCTAGCTGGACGAATGTCTCGGTGGCAGGTGACAGCAGTGCCTCGCCAACGGAGCCACTTTGGGTGTCCGGATAATCGCGAGCGTTGAATATCGTCACCTGAGAAACGAAGATTCTATTTTCTACTTTGATAACGATCATTGGTAGACTAGAAATTAAATGGTTCGCTTCCATGACCTCGCTGAAGAGCTTTTCCATTATTTTCCGCGTTTATCATGACTTGGGCATGCTTTTATATTGTACGATAGATCTTTTTAATATACAATCATTTTCAGCGTCTTTTATTTTCATCGAATTCTTGATGGCTCGAAAGTTAGGAATATTTCGGCATTGACCCGCATTTTTTTATACGCTACTTAACCTTTGTTTTGTTCACCTTCATTTATTTTGACTAATTTCATAGCGCGCCTGTACTGCCTTAGGGGAGGCTATCAGTCTAGAGCCCGACAAAGAGGTAAATTTCGATAATTTTTTATGGATACCCAGTTGATAGAATGAAAATTCCCTTTAATGCCGTTTTTTCGACATATCTTTGAGTATCTTTACGATTTTTTTAATAATATTTTGTAACAAAATGGCGGCGCTGGAGCTGGATGAAGCGAGTCACCTTGATCCGGGGACGTCCTGCGGCCGGGAACATTACATCACCAATTCCAACATTACTTCACACATTACTTCACACATTACTTCACACTAGTCATACCACTGATCGTAATTGAGACTTGTACAATTTATATTTTTAACATATGCAAAAAAAAAGAAATTTGTAATAACTAAAATTTTCCATGTGTAAACTGTTAAATGAAGGTTCACATTTAATTAGAAAAATGAAAAAATAGTTATTCCAACGATTCACGCAGTATTTCTAGGTTTGATATTTCCGTCTCTTTTTACTCAACCAGACGAGTTTAACCTCCATGCTTTTCAACGTCGATGTGTCAAAATAATGTCAGGTGCGGGGAATATGAAGCATGGTATCCGGGCGACGACTGGTAAAAAGCGTGGAAAATTTGTGTCGGCGAAATATGTCGGTTAAAAATTAAATATGTGTGGAAATTCGAATGAGTGAGATGAGGTTAGGACTACAGTCAGCTGTTGCCTTGCTGTCACGTCTCTTTATCGTAGCAAGTGGTAATAAATCCAATACCGGAAGTTCAAATTAAACTTGATATTGCATAAAAATTAGGTCAATGAGCGTAATTTTTCGGAGAGCATTGGATTACTACAAGTGTTAAGTATGTAAATCTGATTATTTTTAAGAATCTGACGGATTCCCACTATTGTATACACTTTTGTAGCGACCGGAAATTGGGTTTTTGTATGTCGTCTTGGAATTCCTTAACAAAAATACGCAATTTTTATATTTTTTTCTCTGTAATAGATCGATAACCGACCCTGAAATTTTACAGAGACGATTATTAATATATTTAGCGAAACTCAACAAAAAATATGAAAATCCTATGGATTGAAGCCTGGCGATAGGAATACCTTAACATTTTTTTTGCACAACACTTGACATCGGAGTACAAAGGGAATTTTTCATGTGCTCAACACTTTTTCCGAAAAAAAAAGTTTTCGGCGATTTGTTTTCGCCGAAAACAATTTTTTTTGGTAATTATGCATATTTTTCACGATATGGATCTATTAGCAAATACATTGCTACAAACATTTTTTCGGAGCCAATTGTACATTTCTAAACCAAGTATTATTTCTCAAAGATTAATACCCAAACCCAAACATATTTTTCGGAGCCCAATGTGCATTTCTAAGCCAAGTATTAGTTCTTCAAGATCGTTTGAAATTGCACCTTTTTGAATATTTTCTTTTCCGTTTTTATTGTCTATCTTTTGTTGCAACGCCACGTTAAATTATTTGCGCTTATCCTCGCCAATCCGCCACACTTGGGACACTTCACTTCTCTGCAAATGACGCCGTGATTTTGTAACACCTTTAACCTATGATTTGCGTCCTCATTTTATTTTCTTTATCACAGAACTTTCCGCACTTTTTTGTATAAATAATTGTGGCTTTTTATTTTATGAATTTTAGGTATAAATAAAGTGATTTTCCACACCACAAATTTTCACTTTCATTTCATATGGTAACACAATTTGTTTCTATTGAAATGCCCTATTTTATCCCGTATTTCTGAGAAATTCAAAAGCCCATAACTCTTATGGGGGGATGACCACCGCGATTTCTCGACATTGTAATCGGGGAGGCTTTTACACCCCCCACCCCTATATAGGCGTTGCAATGTTAATAAATGTCCTATCTTATTACGTATTTCCGGGAACTTCAAAACCCCATAACTTATGGAATTAAGAGCTCTTCTCACTTTAAACGCTAAAAAAGGCTATTTTCATGAATTTGTTTTTGATAGGTTTATATTATAGATGTTGATATAAAAGTTGTAACACTTAATAAATACACTTTCGAAATACATTTAAAAAAAATATATTTATGTAAGTCACTATTTATAGACGAAAATGGTAGTTAAAAAAATGTTCTAAAAAATTGTAGGTCTGCGCTGTTGATGAAATCTCGGAGATGGGTCAGCCGAAACAAAAAAATCAAACGGTTTTAGATTCAGTATGTTAATGGCTATAGCGCATATAATGCGATGCTTGATATACACAAAAACAACAAAATGGCGGGCATTTTCGGGAAAAAAAAACAAAACAACGTCTTTTTTCACCGTTTTTGGCAAAAAAAATAGTAAACATCAAAATTTTAAAAAATTCTTTATATGCGCTATAGCTATAGTTGTAAAGAACATGTGCACTGAAAAAAAAAATTCGTTCATCCATCCAAAATTCAGTATAACAAAATGTATCTTTAAATACGTTCAACTTGATTTTTGATTAGCATAACAAAACAGTATAGTAGTGCGAACTGTAGCTTATTCAGCATGTCTGACCAATTGTTAAAGCAACAAAATTTCGAGACAACAAAATGCATTTTACACATTCAACGATTCTTTTTTTCTTAGTGTGGTTAAAATTTAATATGGATCGGTTCAGTAGTTTCGAAGATTTTATCAACAAGCCGTTGAAAAACGTTGTTTCGAGAGGAACGCGTTTAAAGTTTGTTTGGGTTACATAAATACATTTTTAAAAAAACATTTTTATGTAATTCGAAAGTGTATTTATTAAGTGCAACAACTTTTATATCAATATCTATAATATAAACCTATTAATTAAAAAAATAGACTTGTTTAACGTCTAAAGTGAGAAGACCCCTCAATGGAAAATATTAGCCTCCCCCAAAGTAATATCACTTACTATAATGGAATCAACAACGGTACGGCGAAAAAAAATGTTCCCATTGAAATTGGTGTGAGGCCCCACTTGTGCATAAATGCCATTTTTTTCCAACCATGCACCATTTGGCTAAAAATCGATATTTTCCGATTTGCCAAAGTATTTCGAAGGCAAATCTTATCAAGAACGCATTTTGATTTTTCGTTGCAGGTAACAAATTGGAGCAGAACTCTCACCGGCCGCAGGACACTATCAGACAAAGATGACTCGCTTAATCCAGCTTTAGCGCCGCCATTTTGTTACGAAAATTTGTGAAAAATTTTCCAAAGATACTTGACGATATATAGAATAAATTCCAGGGAAAGGAATTTTCAATCTATCAACTGGGTATCCATGAAAAATTGGCGGAGTTCGCCTTTTTTCCGTGCTCCAAACTGATAGTTTCCCTCAAGTACTGAAATTCTCATGATTAACCTTCGTGTTCTAAGTGTTCTTCATGACAATGTATATCGCACATTCGTCGTATTCATTCATTCATTGTGATAAGTATTTTGTTAAGGTAGATTTTTAATGGAAGAGTTTATTTTTTCCCTTTACGTGGTTTATACCCGAGTGGGCTCGTATTCTCACTTTCCATCCCATTATAGGCAACACCGGATAAAAGTAATCCTCCGCGAATGGCTCCATTACCACCGATAGTCCGTTGGTTATACCGAGGCTGTTTATATATTGTATCTCACTCGGCGTTTCCATTTTTATCATATCGTTGCTGCTGAGAAAAGGAAAAATGAGTTTTGCATAAAGTAAGCGCCGTAAAATTTGTTTTTTTTTTCGATTTTACGGCATTAAGGAGGTTGGAGCTTTACCCACAATCAAAGATGTAAAGAATATATATGTATATATGTGTGTGTGTGTGTGTGTGTGTGTGTGTGTTTTGCGGTGAGAAAATTTCAAAAAATGTGTATAGTATATATTATTTATAACAAAAAAAGAGAGATATATATATCTTTTTTTATTATAAATAATATATACTATACAATTTTTTTCAAATTTTCTCACCACAAAACATTGGAGATAAAAAATAGTTTAATGTATGTAAGTTTTTGGCTATTTAGCACCAAGATAAAACATTTCTAACAACGGATAATTGATTGAAACATACAAAAATGAAGCGTTGTAAACATTGAAGAGGAAAAGAATGCAATATTGTCAAATCAAATATGCAATATTAAACCATCAACGTTTGATAAAAGATTAAGAATCTTAGCTGGCCAATGAAGAGCATTGCTGCCAACCTCAATGGCCGCGACGTTGCGTATGTAGGCAAGGCTCAATATTAATTAATGGTAATAATAAAGAATATCGTGGAATAACTATGAATAGGCATAATTATAAATTATTTAAATTTTCATTCCGAGTGGTATAAAACATTCACTGACCCAGCTTTTTCGTAGTAATCATTGATATTGTCATACTTTTTCAAGTTGGTAGTAACGCAAAGGTTTTTCTTTTTCAGGTAAAAAAATATACAAACGCATAATTTTGCTCTTTGGGCATATATTTTATGAAATATATACCCAATATAGCATTCACATCATAAACCCCATAACATGTACAGCATAAATCTATACCTCGTATGCATTTTTTTGAGGTTTAAGGGGTTACCCCCACTTGCGATTTTGAAAAAATCGATTTTTTTTATTGCATTTTTTTGAAGTATAAGTATCCGGGCCCATACTTCTGTATGGGCCCGGAATAGATGGCTCTATGTAAGTTTACAAAAAAAATATTTTCTTCGTGTAAACTGAAATTGAAACTTTAAACGCGTTTTTCTCAAAATCGCATTTCTGAAGTCGGTGACCAAGATTACTCGAACACTACTGAACCGATCTTCTTGAAATTTTGCAGGCTTATTTAATACATAAAAATGTAGTCTTTAATCGTTCCATTTTTTTTCGAAAAAAATGGCCGTTTTATAGCCAAAAAACGGCCGTTTTTTTCGTTAAAATCGAACCATTAACTTTGACTGTCCGCCATTTTGTGAAAAATGAATATTTTTTAAAATCCTTCGATTAAAGACTAGTTTATACTTATATTTGACTAAATCCATCCGCATTTTTTTTTTCAGATGATCCACTTCGCCGCAATGTTGGTCACCGCAAATCGTGTATATAAAAACATTATTTCATTGACGGCCATTTGCCACTAAACAATGTAATATTTTTCAATAAAAAAATTACTGAAAGTTCTTCAAAATGTGTTCTTTAAGATGGTATATTGATCGATTAAAAAAGTTTTGTAGTTTTCTTTTAAAAAATTCATGAAAAACGCCTTTTTTGCGCTACAAGTGGGGGTAACGCCTTAATGAAAAAAAATGCATAAACCGTCATTTGCGTCACCTGGACCATTCCAACCTCCTTAAAAGGCGCTGAATATAAGCATGCTAAAAAACACGAATATTTGTTCGTGCCATGAACAATGACGACTTAAAATAAATGTTCTTGGGTTCGTTGGAAAAAGAACTCTGGAATTTTAAAGCCAAAGGTATGGTGGTGAAAAAAAACATTAAAAATCATGTCATGATAATTGTGTGAAAAAAGTGTATCTTTTTTCTACTCACGTCGCCACATCGTCGGACTCTCTGACATAATTGAAAGTGCAACAAAAGCCATCCTGAGTCTTGCGAAACACAAATATCTCCGAGCAATTTCTCCGTGTCCCTTGAAAAAAGCACGACAACAGTCCATCGGTGCAGGTTGGCGTCAACTGATAATTATCAATTAAGCAATTATTGATTATCCTCCGTATATCACTGATTATCAAAAGTGCATTCGCTGTTGGCCCGCGATCGTTACTTTTCTCATTATGCTCGTCACGTCGTAATGACCCTTATAGTATTCAAGGAGAAGTTTATCCAGAGTTTTCTCCAACTCGGAATCCGAATCCACTTCGGAATCGTAGAGCGAGCCAAATTGTCGCACCAGATGCAAAACGTCCGGCAATTGCATACTAGTAACGTTCGAGCTGACTCTAAAAAACAGCAGCAAGTATTGATAAATTTTGTTCGACAAAGAATCACTGGCGACGAGAAAATAGCAAGAGAATTATTTTTTCGAAAATGAGATGTCAAAAATAATTACATTTCGTTGGCCAATTCGATTGCAGCTTTTCGACTTATCCTATTTATGTTGCATATAACAATCCCTGGAATTGTTAAAGTACACCTGCCAATTAGCGATACGTCGAATATTATTTTTAAATAGTAATTTAATTTTCATACACGGGTAAAATTGGAACGAGCTTTACCCGGAAATTCCAGATTGTTCGAGGGATAATTATCCGAGTCAACGACGGTAACGACTGGCACATCTAAGTACTCCCTGTAAGCGCTATTTACTATTATTCCCAACATGCAAAGCGTTGTCGTGTGAACCCCGATCCACATTACCCTGAGCCAATAATTATTGCTTCAAACAATGTTGAATGTGTGAAAAAAACATAACTTAATCATTTTAAACGAAGAATAAACACTTGTAATATTCTGTAGTGTTCTAAGTATTCATTTAAGTATTGTTCTATGTACTATTCTAAGTATTATTCTGAGTGCTGTTATAAGTATTTGTTCTCAGTATTGTTGAAAATATTATTCTATTATTCTGAGTACTATTCTAAGTATTATTCTGAGTACTGTTATTAGTATTTGTTCTGAGTATTATCGAAAGCATTATTCTAGATATTTAAAGTATTATTCTAAGTAGTATGCTAAGTATTATTCTAAGTCGTGTTCTAAGTATTATTCAAATTATTACTCCAAGTATTATTTTGATTACTATTTTAAGTATTATTCTGAGAATCATTCTAAGTATCATTCTAAGTATATCATAGTATACAGCTTCCGCTCGAGCCGCATAGAACGATCGTTGTTACGAAAACTCTCTTCTCCATTAACTCTGATTGAAAAATCCCAAGTCTTATACTCTTTTACGTCAATGTATTCTCACCTCTCGATCCAAGATCTCTGCGGCTCGACGAGATACCGATAGCCGATGAGGCTCGAACTTTTGCAATAATCGCGCAAACTTGTGCGCACAACTTCGAAAAGTGAAGACCAGTGGAAACGTCTTCTCGAGGTCGTCGATACCCATTTTCGTTTCGTACCGCATCTCAACTTTTTTTTGCCGACTTTAGCGATATTATCCATCTGTCATGAACCCGCGAACACGACGGTAGCGTGTAATTTTTTTTCTAACAGAGAGATGATTAAAAAAAACGTATCACGAATTTTTCACGTTCTTTTAAGGGGTGATATACTGGTAAAATTTTCGAAAAATCGTTTTTTTTTTTCGTAATGTACATATATTGAAGTACACAGAAAATTTCTTGTCAATCCGGCGAATATTCTCGAACTTACACGCCCATTTGTGATGACGTGTCAGAGCGTTCGAAAGCGCTTTTGAAACTTTAAACGCGTTTTTTCAAAACTGTGTTTTTAAAGTCGGTAAAGTCGGACAATCTCTTCAAGAATATTTTTTAGTAATTAATCGAAGGTTTTTTTCTCAACGATAAATATTTTCCATATTATAAACAATTTGAGCCCTACATTTTTGTGAAAAGTCGATTTTTTTTGCGACGCCGCCATTGTGTCGAAAAATTATTCCTTTTGCTTATTCCTTTCATAAATTACAAGATAATCCATTATATTAACGAAATATTTATGGATTTTACATTTTAGATTATCCAGTCCAGAGATATCAAAATAATTATTTTTACAAATAAAAAATGTTAAAATACAGTTAAAAGTTACTATAATATGTGTACAAATTTTAACGTCAATAGATTTAAAGGTCTTCTGAAGAAAAATTCTTGAAAATCGATCTTTTTGGGCCTCCTGACTGTATATAACGCCTTAATTGCGAAAAAGGAATTCGATTCGCGTGCAATCCTGCAACTCCGACGATCGACTTGGAGACGAGAATACGTACGGATTTTCACACCCGGTCAATTCTCGATACACCGTGTGAATATTGGCTGGTCGTAAAGTGTCCGCATGCAGGATCGTTGCGACGTGCCCACCCACGCAGCGCCGAGAAAACTACCAATCATTCGAGCGGGAAAAAAGTTGTGATCGTAAAAAATAAAAGAAGAGAAGGGCGGAGAGAGAAAAATAAAATAGAGAAAAATATAGTACAGCGTGCACGGTAATATGCATAGAGTTGAGGGAGAAAAATTGTATCGTTGCTTTTACGCCGCGGTCTCCGTGTAAATATTTAATAAAGTGCATAGCCTTGCACCAGATCCGACACCAGCTGCCGTACAACGAATCCTATATCTAGATGTATACCTTCTGTCAAGAACACCCTACACAGCGGTATTTTTCTACGCGTATAGATATACACTTGCGCTAACATTTTATTCGCATACTTGTGTCCGAGATATCTCGTGTCGGAGCAAACGTCAAATGGCTAACATTTCGGAGATTACGAAATCCCTGACTGAGAAAACGCGAGAAAAACTCGCATGGGTCTTGATTCGAAGGGAAATTAAATGATATGGAGCGAGGAACAATTGAATTTTGATTTGTCAATCATAAGTACTTCTTTTTTGGCGCAGGTGGAAGAAAGGTCGTAAAAAACTTAATAGTTATCTTATGGTTGTTGCTTAACGGAGACTTTGTCCTTGGAGTGCCGTATTACAGGTGTTTACATTATATTTTTTTTAAAGGAAACGAATAAAGCTTTTTGAGTGCGGTTTTTTCTTGCTTTTATTCATGATATACAGAACGTTAAAAAAAATTTTTTGAAAAAAAAACCAAAATGGCGGCCGTTGCAGCTCCGCGAAAACAGGTCCTCAAATCGCGGGAGGTAAACGGCTGACATCACTGCCCCCTCTTTGTTGATCTGAAACATAAATTCAAAGCATATTATCAATCTGTGACCCTTTGGTCATGGAATGACGGATGGGTTTTTCGTTTAGTACAAATTTCGGAAAATGGCGGCAATTTTGAAAAAATCGAATTTTCGCGATTTTTTTCGCATAAAAAAGATAAATAATAAATGCAAACATGTATCTATCGAAAAAACGATCCGTCATTCCGTGAATACATATTTTCTGAGTATGCTCTCCAAATTTCAGGTCGATATGTTAATTACAGCGGTCAGGAGAATGTCAGCCACTTTTAAAACCGTGTTTTCGAGAAAAACGCGTTTAAAATTTTGTAATGTGTTTACACAAATGTGTTTATAATTACCGCTAATCGGCAATGCCTGGTCCATAGAGGCATCCCTCCTCTTCTTCTAGCTGCTCATGTTGAGCTCAAATTGATTTTTTGAAAATTTCAAGGACAAAGTCTCCCTTAAAAATATTGGGGCAGATAGATGTTAATGAAAATTTGACTAGTCGCTATGGTATATTTTTTAAATATACTGGCAAAAGGAGAACGGAGCTTTTCGCACTCGTTCATTAAATATTCAATTTTTAAGTTTACGTCAATCTCCGCTTGATGTCATTGGCTGAATGGGGCAACGTCGTAACCATTTTAGTTTCTCGCGTATAGCGTCCCCATTTGTGAAGAAAGCAACCCAAAAACGACTATTGTCTGCATGATAGTGTACAGAACAATATTGCCGAAAAAAAGACAGCTATGCGATCTAATTAAAGAGAATGTATGAAAAATAGGCGACCAGTTTTCGAAAAAGTGAGGCTTGTTGAAACGTACATATGTATTGAAATGTGGCAACGTCGGAACTATGGGAATCGCAGAACGCGTTGAAGTCAAATACGTGTAAGGGGAACTTATTCATTTATTTATTATCATGTCTTCCCTTTTTTCTAGCTTCGGTGAGCATAGCACGATGCTTGTGGGCACGAGCATTGACAAATTATCTTTTCCATCGGAAACTTTGCGGCGCACTAATTTTTTTTTCTGAATCATTTTTTGCCTCCTTTTGCTCAGACATAACCTCTGAAAACGCCAATCGGCACAAAAAGCGCATTGCACAGCTGTGACCAGTGCATTGCAGTCAATCCAACAGCCTCGACTTACAAGAGAACCGTGCGACGTTGCCAAATCTCCTGTCTATTTTAATATGGTTTTCAAACATCAAAAATTAATCTTCTCATAATCCTAACTCCTCCATATTAACACATATGTAAATAACAATTACATTTTCGGAATATTTATTTGTATACGTCATTAATATTTCACTACAATAAGTTAACACTGGTGACATCACACAATGTATTAGCATAGGAAATTCGTTTCTCCCCCCAGCCTTCAAAAATGGTTTAGGAACAACCATAAGGAAGCGATACTGGTGCATCGACGGTCGCGGTTCAGCTCCGGAGCATGACAATGAAATACTTTTATTTTTTCAGGATTATAATGAAAAACAATAGATGTGATGTATTAGAATACAATATAATATAATATGATATGATATGATGTAATATAATGCAATATAATACAATATAATACCAATGCCTGATACCGATACCCATGTACGAATGCGATTACCAATACCAATGACAATACTAATTCGTATTGGTATTGGTATATAAAATCCTCGTAGATTTTATATACTCCCGGGAAAAAAAGTTCATATCTGAATATATCTGAATGTATCTGAATCATATCTGTAGAATCAGATATGATCAGACAAGAAAAATGGCCAGGTCTGATCATGTAATGTCATGACAGATCATGTATGCTTCTATCTGAGCATGTATGATCATATCAGAGCCATTTTTATAATTTCGAGAGCAGACCCGTCCATATTGCAGCAGGTCTGACCAGTTCCAATCCGTAGGCAAGATCTGATCTTGTTGGACCAGATCTGATTTTTTTGGGCCAGATCTGATCATGTCGGACAGATCTAATCTTATTAGACCAAATCTAATCTTGTCAGACAGATTTGATCCTACCGGACCAGATCTGAATATATAAGAATAAAATACCGTGGATCCCAGTAGACCTGGACATCTATGAACTATAGACCTGCCCATATGATAGAATCATAGTTTATCTGAACTATCAGACCAGGTATGACTCCGACTATATCAAAGCAAATCTTACCCTGTTGAAACAGAGCAAACCTTATTAGAGCAGTCCTGAAGATATTAAAATGTTCACATATATAGAGCGGGTTTGTACGTCATCACTCGACGTGTTAATAATTAACAATATTATAGTAACTCACATGATCCCATATAACACAGTCAGGTGAGATGCCGTATCTGATGGGATATCGTTTCATATATTTAGACGTTTTCATGTGTGAACAACTGAACTGCATATACGATAAGGTATGGGTGTATAAGACTTCGTATATTTTCCAGGTTTGGTATCGTATCTGATGGAATAGAATTTTATATGAACGTACCTGCTCATATATCACATCATATATGTTCAGATATGGTTTCGCGCTGCCAACTCGCCTTGGTACTTGACCAGATAAAAACATATATGAGATCTATATAGCAGAGTCTGGTACTGTATTTGATCAGATATGATCTTATATATGCATATATGATGTGGAATATGATCAGACCTAATCATATATGATACTGTAAAATGTCAGATATGAATATATCTGATACATATATGACAATATCTGAAACATATATGAACATATCCACTCAGACATGAAATTTTTTTCCCGGGCTGCTCATGAATCTCATGAGACCGCGTAGAGGAACTGAAAAATCAGGTAAACATGTTCCGTATAAAATTTAGTTAGCTTTGCAATAAGATTTTCTCAGGATGTGTATTTATATATACAGGGTATCCCCCTTATCTCTGCCACCCGAAATAACTCGGTAATTAAATATAAATAATAAAAATTTTACAATTTTGTAATCGCATTGATTAAGGATATACGTAGCCGATTTTTGAAATTTTGGTAATGATTATTTTTGAAGACTGAATACAAAAAAGGGCCTTGAAAGTAAAAAAAAAATGCCCAAACTGTCGGCAATTTGTAAAAAAAAACCAGAATAAAAAAACGGCTAAGCATAGCGATAGGTATATTTGTATAGAAATCAATAAAATGTTGACTTTTTATTTGCAGATAACCTTTTAGAAAGATATCGATGGGATAAGGAAGAGAATTTTTTTCGTCATCGAATCGGGTCGTATATCTCGGTTAATGTTAAGGGGTTACCCCGACTTGCGATTTTGAAAAAATCGATTTTTTTTTATTGCATTTTTTTGAAGTGCAATTTGAAGTGCAGTTTTTTTTTTGATGCCCGGAATAGATGACTCTATGTAAGTTTACAAAAAAAAATATTTTCTTCGTGTAAACTGAAATTGAAACTTTAAACGCCTTTTTCTCAAAATGGTATTTCTGAAGTCGGTGACCAAGATTACTCGAACACTAATGAACCGATCTTCTTGAAATTTTGCAGGCTTATTTAATACATAAAAATGTAGTCTTTAATCGTTCTATTTTTCTTTCGAAAAAAAATGGCCGTTTTATAGCCAAAAAACGGCCGCTTTTTTCGTTAAAATCGAACCTTTAACTTTGACTGTCCGCCATTTTGTGAAAAATGAATATTTTTAAAAATCCTTCGATTAAAGACTAGTTTATACTTATATTTGTCTAAATCCAGCCGCATTTTTTTTCAGATGATCCACTTCGCCGCAATTTTGGTCACCGCAAATCGCGTATATAAAAACATTATTTCATTGACGGCTATTTGCCACTAAACAATGTAATATTTTTCAATAAAAAAATTACTGAAAGTTCTTCAAGATGTGTTCTTTAAGATGGTATATTGATCGATTAAAAAAGTTTGTAGTTTTCTTTAAAAAAATTCATGAAAAAGGCCTTTTTTGCGCTACAAGTGGGGGTAACGCCTTAAAGAAATTTTCATAAAAATTTGTATACAACGAGATGAATATATACTTCATAAAGTGAGTATAAACCCGATTCTTTAATAATTAGTTATGTCTATGAAATAAATCCCAATCATTGACGTTAAAGCACCCATTACGTAACGGAATGGAGGGGGGGGGGGGTCGCCTGTCGTCGTTGTGTACGCCCCCTAACGCCAAATTCTCCAATTTTCGACCCCCCGCCCCTCTATTCCATTACGTAACGGGTGCTTTGTGAAAAATGTTGCGCTTATATTAAAGGAAGAAAAATTGTTTATGTCCCAATAATAATTGATTGTTTAATAAACGAAAACAATTGTTATTAAACATTAAAATATAGTGGCACATGGTGAATAAACAAAAATCTATTCATAGGCCGACATAGGATTATTCTTTGAATCCTATATTGTCTTCTATGAACGGATTTTTGTTCCATTTTTTCGCGCATTCTATCAAAGGCAAATCAGATTTGAAATAGACTTCGATCGGAAATCGAAGTGGTAATAATACAAGAAATTTTGGTCGTGATGTAGTGCTCTACTATTTCTGTGCCAAGATTTCATGCATAGTGTCGCGGATGAGTATTTCCTGTACAACAGTTCTTCAACACAGTAGCGTTGTGAATATGTCGGAGAAGGAATTCAGGGAATCACATCTAGTGTTGACTGTCAACGCTGACGAAATCAAACCAATAATTTGCAAATTGTTTGATTAATGTTAAACACAGGGATAGTGCGAATATTTTTTCAGTAACTGCGAATGGGTTTTTAAATGTTTTGCATGCCGGAGTAGTAATAATAGAAAAAAATTGGATTCATCATCATGGGCTCTACTTTTTCTGTTAAAAAATTTAATCCAATGCGTATTTCCTGTGCAACAGCTCTTAATATAGTAGGAGTGTAAATGTTAATCGTCGGCGAAGGAATTTAAGGAATATATTCAGCATTGACTTTCATCGCTGACGAAATCAAACCAATAACCTGCGAATGGGTTTTTCAAATGTCTAACACGTCGAGAGTGCGAATATTTCTTGTCGCTGAAAGAAGAGGGATGTTGCCTATTTTTGGGAAAGTGTTTAAAATTGTTCACATACATATAATATATCTCTAAATGTTTATTTCATGTATTTGCATGCAGCAAATTCCTCAAAAATCCCTATTCGAGGAAGTACATGCAGCACTGACTCTGATTGTTGAAGAAAAAAAACAGATCAGTCACCGGCGAATAAACTTTGCAATATTTTCCTTGCCGGAGTAGTAATACTACAAAACATTTAGATTTGTTATCGTGTACTCTACTCTTTCGGGTTAGATGACTTACCGTCTGCCTTTCCAACATGGTCTTACATACAGATTTGGTAACTATCTCTAATTCCAGTGGTGGCAGTAGGTCGCATTTTTTAGACATTTTCAAATATAGTAGTGGCCGCTAGAGTCGCCTAGGTGCGCAACTAAGTTTCCGGGTTTTTTTTTTCAATGTAAAATCGAAAATTTTAAGACAAATACAAAAAATGGTTCATTCGAAGTATTGTCCCTCGCTATTTACACATTGTTGCCATCTCTCTGGCAATACATAAATACCGCGACGATAAAAAGCCGCGTCTTTGGACTGAAACCATTCGTCCAACCAATTTTGTACTGCATCGTCATTGGCCAAGTGTAGCTCACCCAAGCCATGCGCCATCGACCGGAACAAGTGATAGTCTGAAGGGGCCAGGTCTGGCGAATACGGCGGGTGAGGTAGCAGATCCCATTCGAGTATTTTTATGGTGTCCTGGACGATGGAACTGCGACGGCACGGAGCGTTGTCGTGCTGCAATAAGACACGTTCGTGTCTCGTGTCCCATTCTGGCCGTTTTTCGAGAAATGGGTGGTTCAAATTGATTAGTTGTTGTCGGTAGCGATGCCCATTGACAGTTTCGCCCGGTTACAGCAGCTCATAGTACACATTTTCTTTCTGGTCCCACCAAACACAGAGCATTGTCTTTTTTCCGAAGCGATTTGGCCATGCCGTCGATGTTGACGCTTCGCCAAGTGAAAGCCACGGTTCTCTGCGTTTGGGATTCTCGAAATATATCCATTTTTCATCGCCAGTAACAATTCAATGCAGGAAGCTCTTTCTGTTCTGCCGCAAAAGCAAAATTTCGGAAGTGGCTTTTCGATTTTCCATCTGTCTCTCAGTCAACTCATGCGGCACCCACGTTCCTTCCTTATGAATTTTTCCCATGGCGTGCAAACGTTTCGAAATACATTGCCGAGTCACATTTAATGCCTCGGAAAGTTGATCTTCTGTTTGAGTGTCATCTTCATCCAATTACGCTTGCAGATCGGCGTCCGCAAATGTTTACGGTCTTCCCGAGCGCTCGTTGTCCCCAGTCTCAAGATCGCCACTTCTGAACCGCTTGAACCAATCTTCACACGTTGTTCTTGATGGTATATGTTCGCCGTAGGCCTCCTCAAGTAACCGACGTGCCTCAGCTGCTGTGTTTTTTTAGGTCAAAGCAGAAAAGCAATGCTTCCCGCAAATGCTGTTTATTTGGCACATACATTGACGTTTTCGAGGTTAGAAAAAAGGTCGTTGTGTTGCAATATTTCTTTATATTACGCCTGGGTCTTCTTAACAGATGTCCAAGTTATAAAGACACCCAATTTCAGACCTGTATGCCCACTACAGGTGTCGCTAGCGCCATCCATGTGTGAAACCCGGGAACTTAGTTGCGCACCTAGCAGTAATGGACGCTAGAGTCGCTGCTGTAGTGTGATACATGGCCTTAAGGGGCCGTCCATAAATTACGTCATTTTAAAATAGAGGGGGGGGTCTGATCATTGGACGACGATAATGATAATTGGACCATGACGATTGGAAGATAGGATGATTTTAGAGTGGGGGGGGGGGTCAAAAATCGGCAAAAATCGATGACGCAATATATGGATGGCCGCTGAGCAGCGTCGTGTATGGCCGATACTCGGAACGGTGACTGTTTAGCCGTGCAAGCGTTTCAACCAGTGAGCGGAAGGACAATATTTCTGAGACCTTGTGTAGATAATTAAGTAAAACGTTCATGCACCAGAGAATCAGCAGAATATGGAGCCATCTATTCCGATACGGGTTTTCCACAGTTTCCTCGTGCCCACGACAAATGTATAGTCCGTATAATGCGGTATAGTGTAGCTGAAGATGACTGTGGACGTAACGGAAGTTAGGTTAGATTAGCGAAGGACGAGTAGGGAGTGATAATAGCGGGTTCAATAGAGTACGTTGAAACGCAGGAAGTAAAATAAAGAGTAGTCACCTTGAGGTAAATTTATCAATATTTACAGTCGGTGGAACGAATTGTAATCTCGAACTGGCTGTAAAATGTCAAGGAATTTTACTTCTTCTAACTTAAAAGATATTTTATATCGAAGTTAGGAACATTGTACCTATTTTTCATCCAGACGAGGAAAAAAAAACAACATTATCAACCGTTTGGTTTCCGAAGAAACATGGCCATTCTGAGCATAATCCTACCATCGAAATAATTGATGTTAAAACACCACGTGTTGACAAACTATTATGGAAAATGGAAAAAACCATCCCTTTTTCGCAATTGTTCAAAAATATTTGCTTAAGTCGAGTGTTGTCTTTTTTCGTTAAAAATGTTTTCTCAATCTCACAGATTTAAATCACTGCATCTAGTTTTTTAGTTCTCCGCTAAATAAGTTGATGCGGCGTTGATTTTTGATAATATTTGGACAATGTATCATTTTTATGACAAGCGAACGATGCGCTCCGTGAATTTTTTCGATAATAAACGCCCTTATGCTCTCATATCGCGAATATAATGAAGTACGATTGAAAAACGGCATAAAAAAGATAAACTGCCGCATTCAAAGCCAAATAGGGCACAATCGTTCGTTCCACCACTCATCGAACTTCGAATATCGAACAAATTATCCCCCACGTGCACGCGTTTTTTTTTCGTGGAACCCCTGATCGTTCGTCCAGTTGAACGGTCATCGACTTTCCATTAAATTTCCGGCAGAACTTAATTTACAAAACGCGATTGTTACAAATGATGGAGTACACGCTGCCGGTCATTTTCACTGTTCGCGGAACGAGTGAAGCGAATTTACCTCAATACAAAATGAATATGACATAAAAATAATAGCTCTCAATATTTTTAGCAGAAAGAGGGGAATAGTAGTCATTTTGGCCACAGTTATTTTACGAGATGTCGAGATCATTAAAAATAATCCCTCTATCAATTCACGTTGATAAATACCTGATTTTCGAGTTATTTTCCTATGGTAAAAATACGCTGTCAAAAGTTTGCGAAAGTTGAAGGAAATTCATAGGATATTTGTAGAAAATATAACTTTTTATCGTACGTTTATTCCTTTTTTTCTTCCGGATGAGATGTCACTCAGAATTGAATCGAACGCAATGTACGGAATTGCCTTAACAGGTTAAAGTCGTTAATTTTTTATGATCTAACTGATAAAATGATCAAATTGTTACTACTTAATTGATTAAACAATTTGATTTTCATTATTCAATTTATTCAATGATTAAATTCAACTTTAAATATTAAATATTCTATACTGTGTAAAATATTGGATGTACTTTAAAAGTAAATAAGTTTATTCTTAAAGTACAGGTAATTTTTTTCAGGACGAAATCAGAGGCGGTTAAAGAAATAATAGTGTTTTAGTTCATGTAATTTGATCAAGAATTAAGGTTATATTTGAATCTTTATTAAGGCGTTACCCCCACTTGTAGCGCAAAAAAAGGCCTTTTTCATGAATTTTTTAAAAGAAAACTACAAAACTTTTTTAATCGATCAATATACCATCTTAAAGAACACATCTTGAAGAACTTTCAGTAATTTTTTTATTGAAAAATATTACATTGTTTAGTGGCAAATGGCCGTCAATGAAATAATGTTTTTATATACACGGTTTGCGGTGACCAACATTGCGGCGAAGTGGATCATCTGAAAAAAAAATGCGGATGGATTTAGTCAAATATAAGTATAAACTAGTCATTAATCGAAGGATTTTTAAAAATATTCATTTTTCACAAAATGGCGAACAGTCAAAGTTAATGGTTCGATTTTATCGAAAAAAAGACGGCCGTTTTTTGGCTATAAAACGGCCATTTTTTTCGAAAAAAAAATCGAACGATTAAAGACTACATTTTTATGTATTAAATAAGCCTGCAAAATTTCAAGAAGATCGGTTCATTAGTGTTCGAGTAATCTTGCTCACCGACTTCAGAAATGCCATTTTGAGAAAAACGCGTTTAAAGTTTCAATTTCAGTTTACACGAAGAAAATATTTTTTTTGTAAACATACATAGAGTCATCTATTCCGGGCATCAAAAAAAAAACTGCACTTCAAATTGGACTTCAAAAAAATGCAATAAAAAAAATCGATTTTTTCAAAATCGCAAGTGGGGGTAACCCCTTAATATTTGTTTGTATAAAATTGCTTTTGAAATTGGTTATTTCAAACGACTGTCAAAGTCATTCATTCGTTATTATTTAATTAATTAAATAATTACATTTAACGTTGAATATTGAATATGCTATATTGAATAAAATATTGAAAGTACTTAAAAATTTAATAAGTTTAATTTCGCAATCGTTTTTCTACTCGTATATCTATACAGGGTGATTCGAGAATAACGTAGTTTTTATTTAATTTTTATTAATGCTGAACGCTACTTCGGTAGTTTTATTTCCATTTTCGTACAACCGTATATGAATATTCTAGAAAAAGCCCGTTATCGCCGTCGCGACTTTCCATGCGTACGGGAATTGAGTAGCGTAAATAATTCACCGTGGGAACTTCTCCTCGTCCACACGAGTACATTTTTTTCAATTTTTTTTTCCGGTGTTGATTGTTCGTTGGGTACACCGTATACGAATAACGCGAGAAACATCTGTGAGACCGCCATTCAGTTCTCACTGGAGTCCGATCGAATTTCGGTTTGCTGTAGGTTATGGATATTTTCGGACCAAACACCAATTTCATTTAATTTTCATTATCGGCCAAAAACATTCGACTTTTACCGAAAGAACGAGGAGCGTATACCTATATACGTCGATAAGTATACTCCCCCTCCCCCTGGCACCGTTCCCTTGCCACCACCAATTTACTTCGCTATGGTCGACGAGTAGTCGACCGCTCATACGTTGTCGTGCTTGACGTACGTTGCATAGCGTACGAGGGTGGGGTGAAAAGTTTCCGGCCTGACCAAGAAAAACGATGTTTAAAAATTTTTTTTTGCTTTATTTTTCAACATAATCTCCATCAACACTGATACATTTCTCATAACGGTGTTCTAATTTAGTTATACCAGTTTTAAACGTAGATTCGTCAAGCTCCTCAAAATACTGATTTACAGCTTCGATAACTTCTTCGTTGCTCTTAAATCTTTTGCCGCCAAGCCATTTTTTGAGGTTAGGAAACAGGTAATAGTCGCTGGGGGCTAAGTCTGGAGAGTAGGGAGGATGCGGCATCAATTCAAACTTCAATTCGTGGATTTTGGACATGGCAACAATCGACGAATGCGCTGGTGCGTTATCGTGATGAAACAAAACTTTTTTCTTCGCCAAATGAGGTCGTTTAATTTGCACCTCGTGCTTCAAACGTTGCAATAACTCTGCGTAGTATTGACCAGTGATAGTGTTACCCTTTTCAAGGTAATCAATGTATATAAATCCTCTCGCATCCCAAAAAACAGTAGCCATAACCTTGTTTGCCGATAAAATTGTTTTTGCCTTCTTTGGGGTTGGTTCCCCTTTTCCAACCCACTGTTTTGACTGTTCTTTACTTTCAGGAGTGCAGTGGTGGACCCATGTCTCATCAACAGTTATGCATCGACGCAAAAATTCGTTTGGATTACGCCTATACAGCGCCAAATTGTCGGTAGAAATGGTTTTTCGAAGCAGTTTTTGGTCGAGCGTTAGCAAACGCGGCACCCACCTTGCGCACAGCTTTTCCATGTTCAAATGGTTGTGCAAAATATTTCGCACACGTTCAGCTGACATCCTACAGGTCTCAGCTATCTCATGCACTTTCAACCTGCGGTCTTCCAACACTATTTTGTGGATTTTTTCAACCATCTCTGAAGTTGTGACTTCAACGGGCCGTCCTGAGCGACGTCCTGAGCTCGTCAGAGGTGCTCACACGACCCATTTTAAATTCAGAAACCCACTGCTTAATAGTTGAATATGATGGGGAGGAGTCTCCTAGTGCTGAATCCATCTCTTCTTTTATTTGTTTTGGTGTAAAACCTTTCAAATGGAAGTATTTGATGACAGCACGTTTTTCCAATTTTTCCATTTTTACGAAAACAACGGAAGCGTCTCGAGCAAAGTGCTCTCAAACACAAACTACCGTAGCGATTGGGCTGAAACTGTACATACAAGCTCGGTAGGAACGGTACTGTAGGACGCCGCTCCAAAACTAGACCTAGTGGCACCATCTCTTGGTCAGGCCGGAAACTTTTCACCCCACCCTCGTATTTGCGTCCGCGTCCTTTCCTCTCTGTTTCACAAATTTGACTAGATTTGTCTTTGTTTAATGAAAATCCAATTAACATAAAACAAGTGTTTGTGCAATTTATATAAAAGTTTTTGGCAGAATTCAGGTTGGACCGTTTTGTTATGAGGAAAAGAAAAATCGAAAGCTCCGAAGATCCATGTCCCGTTTTAGCGGAAAAAAACGCCGCCTAATGTACTAGCAGAATTCAGTTCTTATTCGAATGCTCTTCAACGTAATTCATTAATCATCTCTTATTGCCGCGGTCCCACGGACATCGGAAATTATATTGATAGATTATCGTCAGGAACACTTAGTGATGACATAATGTAGGACCTTCTCACAGGTCTACAAAATTCCGGAAAAGGTTATATCTTTGCTAGGTCCGCCTAGGGGAAATTTATTTATGAAGTTTTTATAAAAATTGTATGGAAATAAATCTATGAAAACGTTATACGGAAATGGACATATTAAATGTTTATACATTTTATATAATCCTTGAGAACCTTATGTGACTGCGTACAGGAACTGACAAATTATATAAAATAAAATTGTGTTTTCATGCTAATATATTGATAAATCTGTAAAGTTGTTACACTGAAATGGCCATGTAAAATCTTCATAGACTCTATATTATCCTTGAAAATGTTATGCGTATGAATATAAGAACAAACAAAATTGTATAAAAATACCCTATGTGAAATTCATATAAAGAATTGTATATATTCATAAACAGAAAAAATGATATATTTGTCATTTTTTTCTATTCGTAAATGTATACAATTCTTTATGTAAATTTCACAGAGAGTAATGGTGGTTTTCTGCCATCGGTATATTTACATATAAATATACTTATATACTTATATATAAGTAATATATAATATAAATATACCAATGGCAGAAAAACACCATTTCCATTCACTCTATGTGAAATTTATTGGTATACATATACCGATAGCAGCAAACCACCACTACTGCTGGTCTCAGTCTACGTACAATAATACAACCACGTGCGAAGTAGGATCAATTATTATTATTATCGTTTTTTATTCATTTTACTTTGAGCACACTATAAATGAACAGTTACAGGTTGGTTAACAGTATCAATCCATAGCTCGTAAATAATAACCCAAATACATAAAAGAAAGTTAACAGTACTACAAAACGCAAATAAAATAACAATACCGAAACGCAAATACAAGAAAGACAGTTGATGAGTAAACATAAAAATTCTTTGCACTTTATAATTAAATTTTCTTGTCGTCACTGAAACAGGCTTATTTTTCACAAATTTCAATTGTTTTGTCCTTTCTTTCGTTGAAAATGTGTTGTTTCCGGGTCATGGTTAGCTTCCCTCGCAGACTGGCCTTTACAGTCCTATCGTCCATGGGAGGCCAAGTTTTCATTTCCGCATGCTTCCGAACGAAATCTGCGATGACACAGTTATGTGTCCCTTATAAGTGCTCCCCTTCAAGTCATATTTACATCACATGATCATTCACAATAACGAACCCGAATGAAGCAAAATTGTTCACACGCGAGCATGCATGCAGTGAATTCATCAGCGCTAGCAAAATCGGCTCACGAATATCCAACAATAAGTGCAATGAGTGCATATGGGGCTCATGTGGGTGTCACGGCGTGAAGAAATAGTTGTGCTCCTATGGAGCTCATATTGATGTGACGGGGTGAAAAATAAAGAAATCCAAAAATATGGAATAAAAAATCTGTTTGTATTTATTGTTCCCATATGCTTTTTTATGTTCTTGCCCATATGGTAATTAGATTAAAACGTATCCTGCCTCGTTAAAGTTTTTACCTACCCTCGGAATTTGAACGTACGGCTTCCAATTCTAGAGTTGAGTGCGCTTCCTACTTAGTCATTCTAACACTTGTGTAAACTTTCTGTGTTTCTTTGCCTATTGTTAACATTCTTGATTTTTATCAATATGCATATCGTCGTCATATTGCGCTCATCGAACGTATCACTGAGAAACATCTCAGTGATACGTGAACATCTCAGTCTCAGCTGTGTATCCCTTATGAGTGCTCCCCTTGAAGTCAAATTGCCATCACATGATGATTCATAATAACACATCCAAATGAAGCAAAGTTGTTCTCACGCGAATATGCATGCAGCGAATTCATCAGAGTAGCAAAATCGGCTTATGAATATCTAACAACGAGTGAGTGCATATGGGGCTCATATCGGTGTCACGGCGTGAAAAAATTTTAGTGCTCCTATGGAGCTCATATGAGTGTCACGGCGTGACAAATTTAAAAAAACCAAAAATGTTGGTTAAGGAGTGAGATGCAGTCAGAGGCGTGAAAAAACGAACATTTTCAATAATTTTTTTAATAGTAATTATGTTTGTTTTACAAAAATGATTACATAGCATTTTTATTTTATATTTCAACTTGACTGGTACAAATTTTCAAAGAAAAATTTGATTATTTATAAAAGCATCGCCAACTTCGTCGGACCCCCTTTGGCATGTAGTGCTTTGCGGTGACCATCATAAAATTTTACTGGATCATCTGAAATCAAAAGACCAAAAAAAATCATTAGTTTAATAATACACCTAGACCTTAATCGAAGCTTTTTTTCAAAAATTAACAAAAAGGCGGCTTCCGACAGATAACTTTCGATTTTCGACCAAAAAATCGCTCGTTTATAGTTAAAAAATAAAATTTCAAAAAAAATGAAAATCCTTCAATTAAGGACTAGTTTTTAATGCTATCAATAAGCACACCAAATTTTATCAAAATCTATCGAGTGGTTTTTGAATTATAGTGGTCACCGACTCGAAAAACATAGTTTCGAAAAAAACGCGTTTAAAGTTTTTCGATGTGGATACGGTATTAAATGTTCGTAAAATTTTGAGCTCGATGGATGAAGCTTCCGGGATATCCCGGAAACTATTCATCGGATTGACTTGAAATTTTCAGGGAATATTTTCGAAACATCATACTTTAAGAAAATGTAAAAAAAAAAGAAATCGATCTTTTGAAAATTCTGACTGCATCTCACCCCTTAAAAAAACTGGTACTATGTTGATTTCCATATATGCTTTATTTATGTTTCCGCCTATATGATAAATGGATTAAAACGTATCCTGCCTAGTTAAAGTATTTACCTACCTACGGTTTGAACCACGTCTTCTAATTCTACAGCTGAGCGCGCTACCTACCTAGCCATTCTAACACTTGTGAAAACTTTGTTTGTGCCTTTGCCTATTTGTATCATTCTTGATTTTTATGCATATCGCCGTCATATTACGCTCATGGGATGTATCACTAAGAAATATACATATCGCCGTCATATTGCGCTCATCGAATGTATCACTGAAAACATGCATATCGCCATCATATTGTGTTCGTGGAATGTATCACTGACAAATATACACATCGCCGTCATATTGCGCTCATCGAATGTATCACTTAGAAACATGCATATCGCCGTCATATTGCGCTCATGGGATGTATCACTGGGAAATATGCATATCGCCGTCATTTTGCGCTCATCGAATGTATCACTGAAAACATGCATATCGCCGTCATGGAATGTATCAATGAAAAGCATGCATATCGCCATCATATTGTGTTCGTGGGATGTATCACTGACAAATATACATATCGCCGTCATATTGCGCTCGTCGAATGTATCACTTAGAAACATGCATATCGCCGTCATAGGATATCTCACTGAGAAACACGCATATCGCCGTCATATTGCGCTCATGGGATGTATCACTGGGAAATATGCATACCGCCGTCATTTTGCGCTCATCGAATGTATCCCTGAAAACATACCCAGATAGACAGTCGTGATCATCACGCCGTGCATACAATTGATGAAGCAAATTTTACAGCATATTGACTACATGTCATGATGCAAAGCCGTGAACTCATTTAGTATAGTAAATGTAAAAGCATTTTTATCTCAATATGTCGTTTACAAATGCATCGTACGTTTGAAGCACGTTGAACTCATATCGCTGTGCTCAAGTGTCTACAATTAATATCTGCAAATTTTACGTCATATGGAAGTCATCCAATGACTTGTGTTGATGAATTCACTGGGTTAGCACTGGTAGTAGACATGCGATGCAAGCAATATGACGGCGATATGCATGTTTGTCAGTGATACATTTGATGGGCGCAACATGACGGTGATATGCGTGTTTCTCAGTGATACATCCTGTGACGGCGATATGCATGTTTCTAAGTGATACATTCGTTGAGCGCAATATGACGGCCATATGTAAATTTTGTCAGTGATACATCCCAGGAGCACAATATGATGGCGATATGCATGTTTCTCAGTAATACATTCCATGACGGCAACATGCACGTTTTCAGTGATACATTCGGTGAGCGCAATATGATGGCGATATGCGTGTTTTTGTGATACATCCCATGATCGCAATATGACAGCGATATGCGTGTTTCTGTGATAGATCCTATGATGGCGATATGCATATTTCTAACAAGGAGAAGGCAGACCCTGCCCAGATAGACAGATGTACCTCATATTGGCATCATATGTACATCATCACTGCAGCATAGAAAGTCTCACAGCTGTGTATCCCTTATGAGTGCTCCCGTTGAAGTCATATTTGCATCACATGATGATTCACAATAATACATCCAAATGAAGCAAAGTTGTACTCACGCGAATATGCATGCAGTGAATTCATCAGACTAGCAAATTTGGCTCACGAATATCTACCAATAAGTGAGTGCATATGGGGCTCATATGGGTGTCACGGCGTGAAGAAACTGTAGTGCTCATATGAAGCTCATATTAGCGGCATGGCGTGACGGAACTATGCTGTGGTCATACGGAGCTCATATTAGCGGCATGGCGTGACGTAAATATCCTGTACTCATACGGAGCTCATATTAGCGGCATGGCGTGACGTAAATATGCTGTACTCATACGGAGGTCATATTAGCGGCATGGCGTGACGTAACTATGCTGTGCTCATATGGAGCTCATTTGAGTGTCATAGCGTGAAAAATAAAAAAAAATCCAAAAATATTGATAAAAAAAATCTGGTAGGATTTTTATTATCCCCATACGCTTTATTGATGTTCCTGCCTATATGATAAATGGATTAAAAACGTATTCTGCCTAGTTAAATTTTGTACCTACCTACGGTTTGAACCACGTCTTCTAAATCGAGAGCCGAGCGCGCTACCTACCTAGCCATTCTAACACTTGTACAAGTTTTCTTTGTGTCTGCTTATTTGTATCATTCTGGATTTGGATGAATATCGCCATCATAGTGCGCTTATGAGATGTGTCATTGATGAATATACATATTGCCGTCTTATTGCGCTCGTCGAATGTATCACTTACAAGGAGACGGCAGAGCCTGGATGTCGCGAATCGGGTTCTCCTTTCGCCTGGTGAAAGTTGAAGACCTCTGAATTAACGTGGTTTTTTTATTTTTGTTCCAATAGGCCTTAGTTGCTAAGATATCGCGATTTGAAAATTTGGGAGTTTTGGCTCGCGCGTAGAGTACGTTGAGCGTTGATACTTGAAACAAGAGCCACCGTAGCTAATACGGTAAGACGACGGACTGGTACTCTGAAAGTTCACGGTTCGCGTCCCCGTGCTTTTTGCATGATTTTTTTTTTTTTTATAATCTCTCATAAGACTTTGCATGTGCAGGTAAAGAAGTCAATTTGAAAATATGTATTACTAGTTTAATTAATATATTACATTAAAATAACTAATCCAATAATGAAGTCACAATTACATAGCAAAATAATATTGTATAACAAATAATTAATCTAATAATCAAGTCACAATTACAAAGCAAAATAATATTGTATAACAAATAATTAATCTATTAATCACGTCACAATGAGAAAGCAAAATAATGTGGTATAAAAAATAAATAATTAATCTAATTCACACTTGCAAATTTCGCGGCAGGTAATTATTCTGATTCTTCTTCTATCAGATCAGTATGTTGACAAATTGAAGGGTGGAAACCATCGTAAAAGCAAGGGTAGCACAAAGGCTTACGACACCACGAACATAAAATGAACGTAATACCACCGCAACCATATTTAACCTTATAAATTCTATCAGGAAAGCATATTTGAAGATATAGATCTTCAAATATGCTTTCCTGTGAATTAGATTAATAATTTATTTTTTATACCATATTATTTTGCTTTGTAATTGTGACTTCATTATTGGATTAATTATTTTAATATAATAGACAAATAAAACTAGTAAAACATATTTTCGAATTTTCTTATTTACCTGCACATGTAAAGTCTTATGAGAGATTATAAAATTTAAAAAAAAATTGAATTAAAAAAAAAGCAGAGGGACGCGAACCATGAACTTTCAGATTGCCGGTCTATCGTCTTACCGTATCAGCTACGGCCGCTCTTGTCTCAAGTGTCAACGCTCAACGTACTCTAGGCACGAGACGAAACTCCCAAATTTTCAAATCGCGATATCTCAGTAACTAAGGCTTATTGGAACAAAAATCAAAAGCGACGTTAATTCGGAGGTCTTCAACTTACACCACGGGAAAGGCGAACCCGATTTGCGACATCCAGGCTCTGCCTTCTCCTTGTTAGAAATATGCATATCACCGTCATAGGATGTATCACAGAAACACGCATATCGCCGTCATATTGCGCTCATGGGATGTATCACTGAGAAATATGCATATCGCCGTCATATTGCGCTCACCGAATGTATCACTGAAAACATGCATATTGCCGTCATGGAATGTAATACTGAGAAACATGCATATCGCCATCATATTGTGCTCCTGGGATGTATCACTGACAAAATATACATATCGCCGTCATATTGCGCTCAACGAATGTATCACTTAGAAACATGCATATCACCGTCATAGGATGTATCACTGAGAAACATGCATATCGCCGTCATGTTGTGCCCATCGAATGTATCACCGACAAACATGCATATCGCCGTCATATTGCTTGCATGGCATGTCTACTACCAGTGCTAACCTAGTGAATTCATCAATACAGTCATTGGATGACTTCCATATGACGTAAAATTTGCAGATATTAATTGTGGACACTTGAGCACAGCGATATGAGTTCAACGTGCTTCAAACGTACGATGCATTTGTAAACGACATATTGAGATCAAAATGCTTTGTACATTCACTATACTAAATGAGTTCACGGCTTTGCATCATGACATGTAGTCAATATGCTGTAAAATTTGCTTCATCAATTGTATGCACGGCGTGATGATCACGACTGTCTATCTGGGGCTTAGTTGCTGAGATATCGCGATTTGAAAATTTGGGAGTTTCGTCTGGCGCGTAGAGTACGTTGAGCATTGACGCTTGAGACAAAAGCGGCCGTAGCTAATACGGTAAGACGACAGATAGGCACTCTGAAAGTTCACAGTTCGCGTCCCCATGCTTTTTTTTAATTCAATTTTTTTTAAATTTTATAATCTGTCATAAGACTTTACATATGCAGGTAAATAAGAAAATTCGAAAATATGTCTTACTAGTTCTATTTATCTATTATATTAAAATAATTAATCTAATAATGAAGTCACAATAAAAAAGCACAATAATATGGTATAAAAAATAAATAATTAATCTAATTCACAGGAAAGAATATTTGAAGATATATATCTTCAAGTATGCTTTCTTGATAGAATCCGCAAGATTAAATATGGTTGCGGTGGTAATACGTTCATTTTATGTTCGTGGTGTCGTAAGCCTTTGTACTTCCCTTGCTTTTACGATGGTTTCCACGCTCCAATTTGTCAACATACTGATCTGATAGAAGAAGAATCACAATAATTACCTGCCGCGAAAATTGCAAGTGTGAATTAGATTAATTATTTATTTTTTATACCATATTATTTTGCTTCCTGCGGTCAATTACATGAAAAAGTTTTGGGCTTCGTTGACATTCACGAAGACATTAAGGGAATGACGAACACGCTGGAAAATTTCGACGCGGCCCCTCGATACGTCGGTAGTGACAATTGTGCAGTTTTGAGCTGCGAGTCACTACCGACGGATGGCGCCACGCACGCGATTCGGCCTCGAAGCCTCGACTTTTCGGGCGACGAGTCGAGGCGCGACAACTGCCGATCGCTGAGCGTTGGCGCCCATGTGTGTGTGTATGCACGTGTGAATTCGTTCCGACCGCAGCGCGAAAAAAGGTCACGCGTGGTTCGGTCGCAACGAAAACACACACGTATATGTATGTGTGCCAACCGACACTCGCATACAGTGCAGCCAGATCGCGCGCAAAAGTTACCCCCTCTCTAGTCTCTTGCGCGCCCATCACACAATCATAATAGCGCATGTCCGTGAGCGAGCGACGCTCGGACGAAGGGGAAGAGCCGAGCGCCACCGAAGTTTCCCGACCGGGCCTTCGGCAGCTACACCAATGCATGGACGCTGAGCACGTTCATGTGCGGCCAAGCCGAAACGAAGGATTCGAGGGAAAAAGCAATCTGAGCACGACTCGCGCGTGACGTCACCCGCCGGCACGAGCGAGGCTTTTAGATGATTTCAATGCTTATTTAGCTCTTGTTTCTCTGCGTTATTAATGTATGCAAAAAAAATGTATCGCACACTCCCATCGCTTATTTTTTCAGTTTATACGTTAATTTAAATATAATAATAAATCTAAATTACAACTTATTTATTTTCTAAAATATTGTTTACGCTTTACTCGCACCCGTCCTTATGCCAAATAAATTATAATTCATAAAAGTAAGCGGAAATATATTTATATTCGTATTATTATATTAATTCTCATAGCTCTCATATGAAAACTCTCATATAAAAAACTCTCATGTGGAAAAAAACTTCAAAACCTTAGATTTCAACGAACCAAGAACATACATCTTCACATTTTCAATCATGACGAATTTTTAAGAACAATATCATCACAAACACATCTGAACTAAAACAATATACATCACCTAAATTATCAAAACATAAATCAAACAACACAAAATCACAACATCTTATACTCAACCCTTACTAATAGACAACAGGACACAAATAATAATCTTTCCACTAATCCTCTGAATAATATACATTCGACAATCACATTAAATAAAACGAAAGAATGGCTTATAAATCTCTCCAACATTGATATTCCGCTACACATTTCCACATTCTTGTCTCTAGGTGAAAAGTTTTGTTTTCCTTACCTCAAACTCTCAAACATAAAAATTCATATCCGCAAATCAATCTCCGAACTTGAGTCCAAATTAGATTTTTTATTCGACAAAACTAGACAAACCGAAATTAGAACCAGATTCACTAAAATCTTAAACAAAATAAATATTCGAACATCATTTTCCAACACTAATCAAATTACAAAACACACGTCCTCATTCTTAAAAAACAATCCTCACTTTTAGTTACACGAGCCGACAAAGGAAATTCAACAGTCATTCTTAACAAATCAGATTACATTACAAAAACTCATAATTTACTCGTAGATTCCTCAACTTACAGATTAACAAATAGAAATCCCATCAAAACTCTACAAAAAGGCATTAACAATATTCTCTCCAGATGGAAAATCCTAAAAATCATTGATGAAACAAAATACAAATACTTAAAAGCTGAAAATTTCAACCTATCTCGTCTCTATTGGCTGCCAAAAATTCATAAAAATAATTATCCACTTCGTCCAATAGTATGATCAATAAATAGTGCAAGTATTTTAATTTTTCCAGGCAATTTGTTTCAAGATCAATCATGACGTTGTTAGATAGTATTGGAGCCAGAGGTGAGCCCATTGGTAACCCTGAGATTTGTTGGTAAATTTTATTTTGAAATGTAAAGAAAGTTGAGAACATGATGTATTCTATGGCTTTAATTATTTCGTTTAAAGGAAATGTTTTTGAAAATAGATTTGATCTTTTTTTAAGGCTTTGAATAATAAGTTGTAATGGGATGTTGCTATAGAGAGAAACAACAGCAAACGAGACAAATTTGTAGTTGAGTGGAATTGAGATGTTAGAAAGTGAATGTTTTAGGTGGAACCTATCTTTGATGTGTGAATTAGTCGTATTGATTAATTTAGAAAGTTTAGATTGTATAAATTCAGCTAGTTTATGTGTTGGACTATTTATTGTTAATGCCTTTTTGTAGAGTGTTGATGGGATTTCTATTTGTTAATTTGTAAGTTGAGGAATCTGCGAGTAAATTATGAGTTTTTGTAATGTAATCTGATTTGTTAAGAATGACTGTTGAATTTCCTTTGTCAGCTCGTGTAACTAAAAGTTGAGGGTTGTTTTTTAAGAATGAGGACGTGTGGTTTATAATTTGATTAGTGTTGGAAATTGAGGTTGGAATATTTATTTTGTTTCAGATTTTAATGAATCTGGTTCTAATTTCGAGTTGTCTAGGTTTGTCGAGAAAAAAATCTAGTTTGGACTCAAGTTCGGAGATTGATTTGTGGATATGAGTTTTTATGTCTGAGAGTTTGAGGTAAGGAAAACAAAACTTTTCACTTAGAGACAAGAATGTGGAAATGTGTAGCGGAATATCAATGTTGGAGAGATTTATAAGCCATTCTTTCGTTTTATTTAATGTGATTGTCGAATTTATATTATTCAGAGGATCAGTGGAAAGATTATTATTTGTATCCTGTTGTCTATTAGTAAGAGTTGAGTATAAGATGGTGTGATTTTGTGTTGTTTGATTTATGTTTTGATAATTTAGGTGATGTATATTGTTTTGGTTCAGATGTGTTTGTGATGATATTGTTCTTAAAAATTCGTCATGATTGAAAATGTGAAGATGTATGTTCTTGGTTCGTTGAAATCTAAGGTTTTGAAGTTTTTTTTTGTGTTTTTCATATGAGAGTTTTCATATGAGAGCTATGAGAATTAATATAATAATACGAATATAAATATATTTCCGCTTACTTTTATGAATTATAATTTATTTGGCATAAGGACGGGTGTGAGTAAAGCGTAAACAATATTTTAGAAGATAAATAAGTTGTAATTTAGATTTATTATTATATTTAAATTAACGTATAAACTGAAAAAAATAAGCGATGAGAGTGTGCGATACATTTTTTTGTATACATTAATAACGCAGAGAATCAAAAGCTAAATAAGCATTGAAATCATCTAAAAGCCTCGCTCGTGCCGTCGGGTGACGTCACGCGCGAGTCGTGCTCAGATTGCTTTTTCCCTCGAATCCTTCGTTTCGGCTTGGCCGCACATGAACGTGCTCAGCGTCCATGCATTGGTGTAGCTGCCGTAGGCGCGGCCGGGGAACTTCGGTGGCGCTCGGCTCTTCCCGAAGTCGTCCGAGCGTCGCTCGCTCACGGACACGCGCTACTATGATTGTGTAATGGGCGCGCAAGAGACTAGAGAGGGGGTAACTTTTGCGCGCGATCTGGCTGCACTGCTCACATACATATACGTAGCATATACTACGTAGTAGTATTACTATACCGAGCGTCATACGCTTCGGCGAATGGACTCACTCGGCAGGATAGCGGTGAAACATTGTACGAGTACTGTCTCAACGTATTCGCTCGCATCGCTATGATTTCTCAGCTACGATCATCGTTCGGCGTGGTTACTAATAAGTGAAAAGCTTATAATTTACCACATTTATTTAAATTTTAATAAATGAGCGCTGCCTAATTTATGATTGCAGCGAATTTTTATCACGAACGAGATCGTCGGAGAATCACTCTGCGAATGAGTGGTACAATTTCATGATTACTACAAAAAAAGTTTGCCAATTTTTTATCTCTGTCGGGATTTATCTTCGACAGGTTACTCCAAGGATCGATTTTTTTTTAGTAAATTCGATTCCAAGGGTCTCGCTCGATAGAATAGCGGTAATTACTTATAATACACTACATCAAGTGAATCAAGCACGACAGATCATCGAGAAAAGACGATAGTCTGTAGTATTTTCTACAGACAAGCGTGCATCATTGGAATACAATGAAAATTATTGTTACTCTTTTTTTCAGATTTCTTAACTGAATGTAGGAACAAATATCGTCCCACAATTCCAATATACATGATGAAATTGAAAAAACAAAAAAACGTCGCGCTCTAATGATGCAACCTTTACAGTTTTTGGCACGAGCAAGCTTTATGACACTATGACTTATTTTGGCGGCAACAATTTCAGCCGAATTCCCGGGCGATCAAAGTCGGGAGGTTCAGTTTATCTTCCTCTGCCGGGATTCATCTTCGGCAGGTTTATCCAAGAATATATATTTATCCGGTAATATGATTCCAGGAGTCTCGATCTACAAAATAGCGGTGATTGTGGATAACAAATTGCATCGATTATAGCGAACACGACAGATCGTCGATCGTTGTGTTTGCTGCAAACTCACACTGTGAAGGTGCGGAGTCAGTGACGTCCACGTCATTTACGTCATTTTCGTTATATCCACGTCGGCATACAACGAAAACGATTTCTTTATTACTTTGTTTATATGGTGCAGTGAAAATGAATTCGTTGCGTTCTACCCATGCAAACTTTTTTCTGCAATAGAGTGGGAAAATTTTGTTATTACTAGTGAACCGCAGTTTTGCATTATTTTTCTCTACCGGGAATTATCTTCGGTAGGTTTCTCCAAGGATTGAATTTTCTAACAATGATGATTGCAGATGTCTCGCTCTAAGGATGAGCGGTGAAGTCTCGCTCTTAGGATGAGCGGTGAAGTCTCGCTCTAAGGATTAGCGGTGAAGTCTCGCTCTAAGGATGAGCGGTGAAGTCTCGCTCTAAGGATGAGCGGTGAAGTCTCGCTCTAAGGATGAGCGGTGAAGTCTCGCTCTAGGAAAGGGCGGTGAAGTCATGCGAACGTGAAACGTTTAAACAAATGGGGTGGATTCGATTTTTTTTCTCAACGATGGCCGCAGGGGAAAATGTTGTGTGAAGTTATGCGATAATAGAGAAATAATTTAAAATCATCCTACAAACTGGACTCGCGTTTTATTAGAAATCAGTAATCAGATCATCGCGATTAATTAATAATAATACAGAAGCAATAGAGTAGTATACATAAGAAAAACGAAAGGATGATACGGTAATTTACATTTGTAGGTTGTATGTAGTTGTGCGCGTGAGCTATCGGTCGTCACCCGTATAAACAAGGGCCGTCTCTCGAGTCCTCATGGGCTCGCTGGTAGAATAGCGGTGACACGTACACAGGATATAAAGGCTCGGGCTTTTATATATCTATATACATTAAATTCTCGTTTCAGAGCGTTTGTAATCAAACTCCTCTGAAACGGGTCGACCGATTTTTAAGAAATATTCTGGTGTATTTTCGGTAGGTCGGAGAATAGGTGGTAAAATATTTTTTATACGGCTCAGAAATAAGGGTGGCCCACCCCTAAATATGTTTTCATTGTTTGGACGAAAAATTTGAGGTTTATTTTATGATTTGGCGATAAAAAAAAAAACAAAATAGACAAACAAACCCAAATCAACGAAAAAAATCCCAACCAGCCCTGAAACTTGCAGGGACGACGGTTGACACATTTTGCGGCCAGACGGTTGAACAGAAAAAATGAAAAAACTGGGAAGAAAAACAACGCGTACGCATAACACTAACAATTATAACAAATGGTAAGACATAAGACTCGAAATTAAAATAGCAGACGGTTGAACAGGTAATCCGATCGAGAGAGGAAGAATAAAAACGATATGTATAGATAACCGGAAACGTAATGGGAAGATGGTAGAAAAGGTAACCTAAAATTTAAAGGGTGGAATAGATGAACCCATGCATGGTTGGAGGGAAAAAGTTAACAGATCACAAATTTTGCTAGGGAAAGTAAAATACAACGGATAACCCGATAAGTGAGGAAGGAATAAAAAGAAAAATGGTTAGGTAACGCGCTGATTACACTGTAGCCAGATAACCCGGTAGAAGAATAGGGAGTAAAAAACGAGTAGGCCAGATAAGCTGATCGCGGAATGGGGAAGAAAAAGGAGGTGGCCAGATAAACCAATGGACTGATACGGAATAACGACGTGAGACCAGATAACTCGATCGCGGCAATTCTGAGACTTCAGACCGTTACCTGGGTGGGGGGTGCCGAGATGCACCCCCCTAATCCACAAAGCTATTGCAACCTGCTTGGTCCTTTCCGATGAGTCTTGCGAAGCCCTCTGTGTCGGGGAAGAACTTTGCGCAGACCCTCTTTTTATCCTTGTTTTAGGCCTCTATATGGCTCCTGCTTGTTTTTTCCGATTCCCTCGTTGGAGCGTCGCTGCTTCGGGTATCTGAAATTGCTAATGCAACATTGAGAAAGTGGTCGAAAAATCCTCCGCAGACGGAAGTGCGAGATTTATTTATTCGGGCCATCTCCCTCCTCCAGATAAAAAGAATAACACAACAAAAAAACAACTGGGTGGATAATCCGATAGAGTGAGAGGAAATAACGACGTAGTGGTCAGATAATCCAATGGCGGAAAGGGGAGAAAAACGAGGTAGGCAGATCACCCAATGTAAGGATAGGAAATAACAACGTAGCGGCCAGATAAGCCGATTGAAGGATAGTGAATAATGAGGTAGTGGGCAGATAATCAGATCGCGGTATGGGGAGGAAAAACGAGGTGGCCAGATAACCCGATGGGGAAATAGGGAGTAACGACGTAATGGCCAGGTAACCCGATCGCGGAAGGAGGAGAAAAACGAGGTGGCCAGATAACCCGATGGGGAAATAGGGAATAACGACGTAGTGGCCAGGTAACCCGATCGCGGAAGGAGGAGAAAAACAAGGTGGCCAGGTAACCCGATGGGGAGATAGGGAATAACGACGAAGTGGCCAGGTAACCCGATCGCGGAAAGGGGAGGGTAAAACGAGGTGGCCAGGTAACCCGATGGGGAGATAGGGAATAACGACGAAGTGGCCAGGTAACCCGATCGCGGTATGGGGAGGAAAAACGAGGTGGCCTGATAACCCGATGGGGAAATAGGGAATAACGACGTAGTGGCCAGGTAACCCGATCGTGGAGGAAGGACAAAAACGAGGTGGCCAGGTAACCCGATGGGCAAATAGGGAATAACGACGAAGTGGCCAGGTAACCCGATCGTGGAGGAAGGACAAAAACGAGGTGGCCAGGTAACCCGATGGGCAAATAGGGAATAACGACGAAGTGGCCAGGTAACCCGATCGCGGAGGGAAGAGAAAAACGAGGTGGCCTGATAACCCTATGGGGAGATAGGGAATAACGATGTAGTGGCCAGGTAATTCGATCGCGGAAAGGGGAGGGTAAAACGAGGTGGCCGGGTAACCCGATGGGCAAATAGGGAATAACGACGAAGTGGCCAGGTAACCCGATCGCGGAGGGAGGAGAAAAACAAGGTGGCCTGATAACTCTATGGGGAGATAGGGAATAACGACGTAGTGGCCAGGTAACCCGATCGTGGAGGGAAGGCAAAAACGAGGTGGCCAGGTAACCCGATCGCGGAAGGAGGAGAAAAACGAGGTAGCCAGGTAACCCGATGAGGAGATAGGGAATAACGACGAAGTGGCCAGGTAACCCGATCGCGGAAAGGGGAGGGTAAAATGAGGTGGCCAGGTAACCCGATCGCGGTATGGGGAGGAAAAACGAGGTGGCCTGATAACCCGATGGGCAAATAGGGAATAACGACGAAGTGGCCAGGTAACCCGATCGCGGAGGGAGGAGAAAAACGAGGTGGCCAGGTAACCCGATGGGGAGATAGGGAATAACGACGAAGTGGCCAGGTAACCCGATCGCGGTATGGGGAGGAAAAACGAGGTGGCCTGATAACCCGATGGGGAAATAGGGAATAACGACGAAGTGGCCAGGTAACCCGATCGCGGAGGGAGAAGAAAAACGAGGTGGCCAGGTAACCCGATGGGGAGATAGGGAATAACGACGAAGTGGCCAGGTAACCCGATCGCGGTATGGGGAGGAAAAACGAGGCGGCCTGATAACCCGATGGGCAAATAGGGAATAACGCCGAAGTGGCCAGGTAACCCGATCGCGGAGGGAGGAGAAAAACGAGGTGGCCAGGTAACCCGATGGGGAGATAGGGAATAATGACGAAGTGGCCAGGTAACCCGATCGCGGTATGGGGAGGAAAAACGAGGTAGCCTGATAACCCGATGGGGAAATAGGGAATAACGACGAAGTGGCCAGGTAACCCGATCGTGGAGGGAGGGCAAAAACGAGGTGGCCAGGTAACCCGATCGCGGAAGGAGAAAAACGAGGTAGCCAGGTAACCCGATGGGGAGATAGGGAATAACGACGAAGTGGCCAGGTAACCCGATCGCGGAAAGGGGAGGGTAAAATGAGGTGGCCAGGTAACCCGATCGCGGTATGGGGAGGAAAAACGAGGTGGCCTGATAACCCGATGCGCAAATAGGGAATAACGACGAAGTGGCCAGGTAACCCGATCGCGGAGGGAGGAGAAAAACGAGGTGGCCAGGTAACCCGATGGGGAGATAGGGAATAACGACGAAGTGGCCAGGTAACCCGATCGCGGTATGGGGAGGAAAAACGAGGTGGCCTGATAACCCGATGGGCAAATAGGGAATAACGACGAAGTGGCCAGGTAACCCGATCGCGGAGGGAGAAGAAAAACGAGGTGGCCAGGTACCTCGATGGGGAGATAGGGAATAACGACGAAGTGGCCAGTTAACCCGATCGCGGTATGGGAAGGAAAAACGAGGTGGCCTGATAACCCGATGGGCAAATAGGAAATAACGACGAAGTGGCCAGGTAACCCGATCGCGGAGGGAGGAGAAAAACGAGGTGGCCAGGTAACCCGATGGGGAGATAGGGAATAACGACGAAGTGGCCAGGTAACCCGATCGCGGAGGGAGGAGAAAAACGAGGTGGCCAGGTAACCCGATGGGGAGATAGGGAATAACGACGAAGTGGCCAGGTAACCCGATCGCGGTATGGGGAGGAAAAACGAGGTGGCCTGATAACCCGATGGGCAAATAGGGAATAACGACGAAGTGGCCAGGTAACCCGATCGCGGAGGGAGGAGAAAAACGAGGTGGCCAGTTAACCCGATGGGGAGATAGGGAATAATGACGAAGTGGCCAGGTAACCCGATCGCGGTATGGGGAGGAAAAACGAGGTGGCCTGATAACCCGATGGGGAAATAGGGAATAACGACGAAGTGGCCAGGTAACCCGATCGTGGAGGGAGGACAAAAACGAGGTGGCCAGGTAACCCGATGGGGAGATAGGGAATAACGACGAAGTGGCCAGGTAACCCGATCGCGGTATGGGGAGGAAAAACGAGGTGGCCTGATAACCCGATGGGGAGATAGGGAATAACGACGAAGTGGCCAGGTAACCCGATCGCGGTATGGGGAGGAAAAACGAGGTGGCCTGATAACCCGATGGGGAGATAGGGAATAACGACGAAGTGGCCAGGTAACCCGATCGTGGAGGGAGGACAAAAACGAGGTGGCCAGGTAACCCGATTGGCAAATAGGGAATAACGACGAAGTGGCCAGGTAACCCGATCGCGGAGGGAGGAGAAAAACGAGGTGGCCTGATAACCCTATGGGGAGATAGGGAATAACGACGTAGTGGCCAGGTAATCCGATCGTGGAGGGAGGACAAAAACGCGGTGGCCAGGTCACCCGATCGCGGAAGGAGGAGAAAAACGAGGTAGCCAGGTAACCCGATGGGGAGATAGGGAATAACGACGAAGTGGCCAGGTAACCCGATCGCGGAAAGGGGAGGGTAAAACGAGGTGGCCAGGTAACCCGATGGGCAAATAGGGAATAACGACGAAGTGGCCAGGTAACCCGATCGCGGAAGGAGGAGAAAAACGAGGTGGCCAGGTAACCCGATGGGGAGATAGGGAATAACGACGTAGTGGCCAGGTAACCCGATCGCGGAAGGAGGAGAAAAACGAGGTGGCCAGGTAACCCGATGGGGAGATAGGGAATAACGACGTGAGACCAGATAACTCGATCGCGGCAATTCTGAGACTTAAGACCGTTACCTGGGTGGGGGGTGCCGAGATGCACCCCCCTAATCCACAAAGCTATTGCAACCTGCTTGGTCCTTTCCGATGAGTCTTGCGAAGCCCTCTGTGTCGGGGAAGAACTTTGCGCAGACCCTCTTTTTATCCTTGTTTTAGGCCTCTATATGGCTCCTGCTTGTTTTTTCCGATTCCCTCTTTGGAGTGTCGCTGCTTCGGGTATCTGAAATTGCTAATGCAACATTGAGAAAGTGTTCGAAAAATCCTCCGCAGACGGAAGTCCGAGATTTATTTATTCGGGCCATCTCCCTCCTCCAGCTCAAAAGAATAACACAACAAAAAAAAACTGGGTGGATAATCCGATAGAGTGATAGGAAATAACGACGTAGTGGTCAGATAATCCAATGGCGGAAACGGGAGAAAAACGAGGTAGGCAGATCACCCGATGTAAGGATAGGAAATAACAACGTAGCGGCCAGATAAGCCGATTGAAGGATAGTGAATAATGAGGTAGTGGCCAGGTAACCCGATCGCGGAAAGGGGAGGGTAAAACGAGGTGGCCAGGTAACCCGATGGGGAGATAGGGAATAACGACGAAGTGGCCAGGTAACCCGATCGTGGAGGGAGGGAATAACGACGAAGTGGCCAGGTAACCCGATCGTGGAGGGAGGACAAAAACGAGGTGGCCAGGTAACCCGATTGGCAAATAGGGAATAACGACGAAGTGGCCAGGTAACCCGATCGCGGAGGGAGGAGAAAAACAAGGTGGCCTGATAACCCTATGGGGAGATAGGGAATAACGACGTAGTGGCCAGGTAATCCGATCGTGGAGGGAGGACAAAAACGCGGTGGCCAGGTCACCCGATCGCGGAAGGAGGAGAAAAACGAGGTAGCCAGGTAACCCGATGGGGAGATAGGGAATAACGACGAAGTGGCCAGGTAACCCGATCGCGGAAAGGGGAGGGTAAAATGAGGTGGCCAGGTAACCCGATGGGGAGATAGGGAATAACGACGAAGTGGCCAGGTAACCCGATCGCGGTATGGGGAGGAAAAACGAGGTGGCCAGGTAACCCGATGGGGAGATAGGGAATAACGACGAAGTGGCCAGGTAACCCGATCGCGGTATGGGGAGGAAAAACGAGGTGGCCTGATAACCCGATGGGCAAATAGGAAATAACGACGAAGTGGCCAGGTAACCCGATCGCGGAGGGAGGAGAAAAACGAGGTGGCCAGGTAACCCGATGGGGAGATAGGGAATAACGACGAAGTGGCCAGGTAACCCGATCGCGGTATGGGGAGGAAAAACGAGGTGGCCTGATAACCCGATGGGGAAATAGGGAATAACGACGCAGTGGCCAGGTAACCCGATCGCGAAAGGGGAGGGTAAAACGAGGTGGCCAGGTAACCCGATGGGCAAATAGGGAATAACGACGAAGTGGCCAGGTAAGCCGATCGCGGAAGGAGGAGAAAAACGAGGTGGCCAGGTAACCCGATGGGGAGATAGGGAATAACGACGTAGTGGCCAGGTAACCCGATCGCGGAAGGAGGAGAAAAACGAGGTGGCCAGGTAACCCGATGGGGAGATAGGGAATAACGACGTGAGACCAGATAACTCGATCGCGGCAATTCTGAGACTTAAGACCGTTACCTGGGTGGGGGGTGCCGAGATGCACCCGCCTAATCCACAAAGCTATTGCAACCTGCTTGGTCCTTTCCGATGAGTCTTGCGAAGCCCTCTGTGTCGGGGAAGAACTTTGCGCAGACCCTCTTTTTATCCTTGTTTTAGGCCTCTATATGGCTCCTGCTTGTTTTTTCCGATTCCCTCGTTGGAGTGTCACTGCTTCGGGTATCTGAAATTGCTAATGCAACATTGAGAAAGTGTTCGAAAAATCCTCCGCAGACGGAAGTCCGAGATTTATTTATTCGGGCCATCTCCCTCCTCCAGATAAAAAGAATAACACAACAAAAAAACAACTGGGTGGATAATCCGATAGAGTGATAGGAAATAACAACGTAGCGGCCAGATAAGCCGATTGAAGGATATTGAATAATGAGGTAGTGGGCAGATAATGAGATCGCGGTATGGGGAAGAAAAACGAGGTGGCCAGATAACCCGATGGGGAAATAGGAAATAACGACGTACTGGCCACTACGTCGTTATTTCCGATTGAAGGATATTGAATAATGAGGTAGTGGGCAGATAATGCGATCGCGGAAGGAGGAGAAAAACGAGGTGGCCAGATAACCCGATGGGAAAATAGGGAATAACGACGTAGTGGCCAGGTAACCCGATCGCGGAAGGAGGAGAAAAACGAGGTGGCCAGGTAACCCTATGGGGAGATAGGGAATAACGACGCAGTGGCCAGGTAACCCGATCGTGGAAAGGGGAGGGTAAAACGAGGTGGCCAGGTAACCCGATGGGCAAATAGCGAATAACGACGAAGTGGCCAGGTAACCCGATCGCGGAAGGAGGAGAAAAACGAGGTGGCCAGGTAACCCGATGGGGAGATAGGGAATAACGACGTAGTGGCCAGGTAACCCGATCGCGGAAGGAGGAGAAAAACGAGGTGGCCAGGTAACCCGATGGGGAGATAGGGAATAACGACTTGAGACCAGATAACTCGATCGCGGCAATTCTGAGACTTAAGACCGTTACCTGGGTGGGGGGTGCCGAGATGCACCCGCCTAATCCACAAAGCTATTGCAACCTGCTTGGTCCTTTCCGATGAGTCTTGCGAAGCCCTCTGTGTCGGGGAAGAACTTTGCGCAGACCCTCTTTTTATCCTTGTTTTAGGCCTCTATATGGCTCCTGCTTGTTTTTTCCGATTCCCTCGTTGGAGTGTCGCTGCTTCGGGTATCTGAAATTGCTAATGCAACATTGAGAAAGTGTTCGAAAAATCCTCCGCAGACGGAAGTCCGAGATTTATTTATTCGGGCCATCTCCCTCCTCCAGATAAAAAGAATAACACAACAAAAAAACAACTGGGTGGATAATCCGATAGAGTGATAGGAAATAACAACGTAGCGGCCAGATAAGCCGATTGAAGGATATTGAATAATGAGGTAGTGGGCAGATAATGCGATCGCGGAAGGAGGAGAAAAACGAGGTGGCCAGATAACCCGATGGGAAAATAGGGAATAACGACGTAGTGGCCAGGTAACCCGATCGCGGAAGGAGGAGAAAAACGAGGTGGCCAGGTAACCCGATGGGGAGATAGGGAATAACGACGAAGTGGCCAGGTAACCCGATCGCGGAAGGAGGAGAAAAACGAGGTGGCCAGGTAACCCGATGGGGAGATAGGGAATAAAGACGAAGTGGCCAGGTAACCCGATCGCGGAAAGGGGAGGGTAAAACGAGGTGGCCAGGTAACCCGATGGGGAGATGGGGAATAACGACGAAGAGGCCAGGTAACCCGATCGCGGTATGGGGAGGAAAAACGAGGTGGCCTGATAACCCGATGGGGAAATAGGGAATAACGACGTAGTGGCCAGGTAACCCGATCGCGGAAGGAGGAGAAAAACGAGGTGGCCAGGTAACCCGATGGGGAGATAGGAAATAACGACGAAGTGGCCAGGTAACCCGACGGAGAGATAAGGAATAACGACGAAGTGGCCAGGTAACCCGATCGCGGTATGGGGAGTCAAAACGAGGTGGCCAGATAACCCGATCACCGCTGCATTAATATTTAAAACCGTTACCTGGCTGGGGGGTGCCGAAGTTCACCCCCCTTATCCAAACGTCTATCGCAACCTGTTTGTTCCTTTCCGGTGAGCCCTGTCCTTTCTGGTGCGTCCTATCCTTTCCAGTGAGTCCTGATCTTTCCGGTGAGTCCTGAACTTTCCGGTGAGTCCTGATCTTTCCGGTGAGTCCTGTCCTTTCCGGTGAGTTCCGAAGTCCTGTTTATCATGTTTCCTCCAATTCCCTCGCTGGAGCACCGCTGCTTTTCGTCTATTCATATAGATTAAGCATGTAAATCGTCAAGTCGCAATTGTCATGCGTGTTGACGGCAGACGACTTTAAACAAAAATTTTGTTCGAGTACGGAGACCCGAATGACGGATAACTTTTTTTATTCTTAATTAACAAAAGCCATCACCGGGATGAAACATGGGGGGATCGATTCGGCGAAGTATATAGAATGAGCACGTAAATAGAAAAAGTCGCTACTGCCATGCGTGTTAGCAGCAGACGGTCTTTTTTGAGATTTTTCGTGCGCGTAAGGAGGCGCGATTCGCGAATAACAATTTTTTAATTAACTTAACAAAGTCGGCCCCGGGATAAATCATAGGTCAATCGATTCGTCTCATTATAGACAATAAGCAGCTGGATTTAAAAACTAGCAGCTGTCATGCTGGTTAGCAGCAGACGACCTTTTGTGATATTAATCGTGCGGCCAGCACGACTCTTTTCGCGAAAAACAATTTATTATTGTTAATGAACATATGCCGTCACCGGGATGAAACATAGGGGGATCGATTCGCCGGAGTATATAGAATAAGCACGTAAATAGAAAAAGTCGCGACTGTCATGCGTATTAGCAGCAGACGGCCTTTTTTGAGATTTTTCGTGCGAGTAAGGAGGTGCGATTCGCGAATAACAATTTTTTAATTAACTTAACAAAGTCGGCCACGGGATAAACCATAGGTCAATCGATTCGTCTCATTATAAACAATGGGCAGCTGAATTTAAAAAGTAGCTGCTGTCATGCAGGTTGGCAGCAGACGACCTTTTGTGAATTTAATCGTGCGAGTAAGGAGGCACGATTCGCGCATAACAATTTTTTAATTAACTTAACAAAGTCGGCCTCGGGATAAACCATAGGTCAATCGATTCGTCTCATTATAAACAATGGGCAGTTGAATTTAAAAAGTAGCTACTGTCATGCAGTTTGGCAGCAGACGACCTTTTGTGAATTTAATCGTGCGAGTAAGGAGGCGCGATTCGCGAATGCCTAGTTCGTAATACCGAGACGAATCGATCCATCTATGATTTCTCCAGGTGACGGCTTTTGTTAGTTCACAAAAAAAAGTTATCTGCGAAGCGGATCTCTACCCGCATGATAAAAATCATGTAAGTCTTTGTGCTGTGAGCACGCATGACAATAGCGACTTGGCGATTTTTATGCCTAGTTCGTTAGGCCCCGAAGAATCGATCCATCTATGATTTCGCCCGATGACGGCTTTTGTTAGTTAACAAAAAAAAATAGTCACCGCGAAGCGGACCTCTACCCACATGATAAAAATAATGTGTCTATGTGCTGTTAGCACGCACGACAAGAGCGACTTGGCGATTTTTATGCCTAGTTCGTTATGCCCAAACGAATCGATCCATCTATTATTTCTCCCGTGACAGCTTTTGTTAATTAAAAGAATTGTTATTTGTGATGTGGACCTCGCTACCCTTACGATGAAATTCGTTAAAGGCCGTCTGCTATGAGCATGCATGAAAATAGCGACTTTTCGCTATTTATGCTTAATTCGCTATGCCAAGACGAATCGATCGACCTATGACTTGTCCCGGAGACGGTTTTGATTAGTTAACCAGAAAAAAATAGTTCTCCCTCAACCGAGCCGCGCTGCTCCTACCATAGAACTTATAAATGGCCGTCTGCTACCAACCTGTATGACAGCAGCTACTTTTTCGATCTAGCTGTTTATTCTTTATAATAAGACAAATCGATTGACCTATATTTTATCCCGGCGACGACTTTTTAAAAGTAATTGAAAGATTGTTACTCGTGAATCGCGCCCCCTTACTCGCACGAAAAATATCAAAAAGGGTCTTCTGCTGCCAACCCGCATTACAGTAGGACTTTTTCTATTTACGTACTAACTCTAAATAATTAGCCGAATCGATCCCCCTATGTTTCATCCCGGTGACGGCATTTGTTCATTAACAAAAATAAATAGTTTTTCGCGAAAAGAGTCGTGCTGGCCGCACGATTAAATTCACAAAAGGTCGTCTGCTGCCAATCTGCATGACAGTAGCAACTTTTTAAATTCAGCTGCTCATTGTTTATAATGAGACGAATCGATTGACCTATGGTTTATCCCGTGGCCGACTTTGTTAAGTCAATTAAAAAATTGTTATGCGCGAATCGCTCCTCCTTACTCGCACGATTAAATTCACAAAAGGTCGTCTGCTGCCAACCTGCATGACAGCAGCTACTTTTTAAATTTAGCTGCTCATTGTTTATAATGAGACGAATCGATTGACCTATGGTTTATCCCGTGGCCGACTTTGTTAAGTTGATGACAAAGTTGTTATTCGCGAATCGCGGCTCTTTACTCGCACGATTAAATTCCAGTTGCCCATTGTTTATAATGAGACAAATCGATTGACCTATGGTTTATCCCGTGGCCGACTTTGTTAAGTTAATTAAAAAATTGTTATTCGCGAATTGCGCCTCCTTACTCGCACGATTTCATTCACAAAAGGTCGTCTGCTGCCAACCTGCATGACAGCGGCCACTTTTTTAATTCAGCTGCTCATTGTTTACAATGAGACGAATCGATTTACCTATGATTTGTCCCGCGGCCGACTTTGTTAAGTTAATTAAAAAACTGTTATTCGCGAATCGCGCCTCCTTACTCGCACGATTAAATTCACAAAAGGTCGTCTGCTGCCAACCTGCATGACAGCAACCACTTTTTTAATTCAGCTGCTCCTTGTTTATAATGAGACAAATCGATTGACCTATGATTTGTCCCGTGGCCGACTTTGTTAAGTTAATTAAAAAATTGTTATTCGCGAATCGCGCCTCCTTACTCGCACGATTAAATTTACAAAAGGTCGTCTGCTGCCAACCTGCATGACAGCAGCTACTTTTTAAATTCACCTGCTTATTGTTTATAATGAGACGAATCGATTGAGCTATGATTTATCCCGTGGCCGACTTTGTTAAGTTAATTAAAAAATTGTTATTCGCGAATCGCGCCTCCTTACTCGCACGAAAAATCTCAAAAAAGGCCATCTGCTGCTAACACGCTTGACAGTAGCGACTTTTTCTATTTACGTGCTCATTCTATATACTTCGCCGAATCGATCCCCCCATGTTTCATCCCGGTGACGGCTTTTGTTAATTAAGAATAAAAAAAAGTTATCCGCCATTCGAGTCTCCGTACTCGAAACAAATTTTTGTTTAAAGTCGTCTGTCGTCAACACGCATGACAATTGCGACTTGACGATTTACATGCTTAATCTATATGAATAGACGAAACGATGGACCCATGATTCATCCCCGTGACGGTTGTTGTTAAGCAAAAAAAAAACATTATTTCCGCCAGACGGATATATGCGGCTCATTCACGAGCGGCTAAGTGGTGGGGGTAGGCCCTATACTGCCTCGCTACGCTGCGACCCGAGCGCGTACAGCCACGATAAAAATGTACTGGGTTCGGGCGGCGCGCGTCTGCTAGGTCTGTCTGCCAGCTTCAGCGTCATAAATTATTACGTTTAAACTTGCTAATAGTTACTGATCCACCCTGTATATATTTATACAGCCTTCATCAAATCCCTATTAGGCATCCTTTAATTTTTCCTTCCGGACGTCAAATTGAATATCCTGGGGAAAAATTTATTGAACTGATTTATCAAAAGCTAGTTGTATTTTGCATTTTCGTTTTACTTTTTTTGGTTTTTTTTGTTAGCCGGTAACGTCATTTTGGAAATGTTGCTTTATTAGGATTTTTTGGACTTCGTAAACTCGCGCGCCGGACTTCAAATAATAGCGATCTCGCCGTTCAGTGAGGAGATTTTTTAAATGGGTACTGCGACTTTTAGTTTTGTTTTTTTTTCGCCCGATTTTTTTTCGCTTGATTGTGATGTTTTTTTTTATCGAGAAATTCACGGGTTTCTTTCGCTTTTTTTTCGCTGGGATATTTAATTTTTTGTACGGAGAAAAAAATAACCAATATAATTTAATTAAATAAGAAAATAATTTAATTATTTAATATTATTAAAATAAATGATTCAATTAAATTAAATATTTTTTAAATAAATTAAATGAAATTATAAATTCAATTTTATTTTTTAATTCATTTCATTATTTAATTTAATAAATTTAATTTATTTATTTGAATTTAAGTCGTTAATAATATATTGAATTAAATAAGAAAATAATTCAATTGTTTACTATTATTGAAATAAATGATTAAATTAAATAAAATATTTTTTAAATAAATTAAATGAAATTATAAATTCAATTTTATTTTTTAATAGATTTAATTATTTAATTTAATAAATTTAATTTATTTATTTGATACTTGATACTTGCGTCAGATATTTGCCATTCCGCTGAGTCTATAAAACTCTCCGATGAGATTCAACGAAAGTATGAGAGATAGACACTTGTCATCTGAATGGTGCATTGATAGAAAAAGCCTTTCGCTTTGAATCCAGCGATAGACTTTCCCTACTAATGCACCATCTCGCTTATAAGTGTCTATCTCAGATACTTTCGCTAAAATCTCAGCACAGAGTTTTATAGACTCAGCGGAATGGCATATATCTGACGCAAGTATCTGCGCCAGATCCTTGCCATTCCGCTGAGTCTATAAACCTCTCCGCTAAGACATGCGCTGAAATCTTAGCGGAGAGGTTTATAGACTCAGCGGAAAGGCAAGGATCTGGCACAGATACTTGCGTCAGATAGTTGCTATTTCGCTGAGTCTATAAACCTCTCCGCTAAGACTTGCGCTGAAATCTTAGCGGAGAGGTTTATAGACTCAGCGGAAAGGCAAGGATCTGGTGCAGATACTTGCGTCAGATAGTTGCCATTTCGCTGAGTCTATAAACCTCTCCGCTAAGACTTGCGCTGAAATCTTAGCGGAGAGGTTTATAGACTCAGCGGAAAGGCAAGGAGCTGGCGCAGATACTTGTGTCAGATAGTTGCCATTTCGCTGAGTCTATAAACCTCTCCGCTAAGACTTGCGCTGAAATCTTAGCGGAGAGCTTTATAGACTCAGTGGAAAGGCAAGGATCTGGCGCAGATAATTGCGTCAGATAGTTGCCATTTCGCTGAGTCTATAAACCTCTCCGCTAAGACTTGCGCTGAAATCTTAGCGGAGAGGTTTATAGACTCAGCGGAAAGGCAAGGATCTGGCGCAGATACTTGCGTCAGATAGTTGCCATTTCGCTGAGTCTATAAAACTCTGCGCTGAGATTTCAGCGAAAGTATCTGAGAGACACTTCTCAGCGGAATGGTTGGGCAATTGTGCATAAAGATAAATAAATTTCCGCACTCTTACCTTTTTGTTGATTCCTCCTTTTCGGCAGCTGGAATATAAATTATTTTTTCCCTTCCTTCCTTCCTTCCTTCGTTTCTTTCTTGATTTCTTCTTTGGTGTATAGATGCGGTGGAATATCCAAATTCACCACACGCACTATCGATTCACCAAACGCACAATCGAACGCGAAATCAAACGCACAATTTTTTGAGAATTTCACGCGAATTTAACACCTAACCACTATTGTTCGGCCCGATTGCGAAATGTTTTGACGGAAACAATGTTCCGAGATCACGCGTTTGTAAAAGTAATGGCGGGCTTACCGGCACTTGCTACTCTTCGCGGATATACGTGCAGCGCATGCGCCAAGTCGCGGGCGCGCGTCTTCGCGAAAAGAGTGGGCGCGCGTCTTCGCAGACTCGACGCCATTGTGACTTCTGGAAGCGCGCTGCAACATGAATGTAATAAGTCATAGCTCTAATAATCACCGCACTGAACAAACGTCCAAGATGATGGCCGTCGCTGTCAGCCTATCAACATCTATTGTTACGTCGGAAAGATGCGAGCGCAGGCGGTGAGAACGGAGAACCTGAGCCGCTGCGCCACCTGTGAGAAAATCGCTAGCATTTGTGCCTTGGAGGTACACTTTCGTCAAACTTATATAAAAAATTCGAAATCCGATTTCTCCGCAATTTCTTCATCCAAATAGATGAAACGAAGTTCAAAATGTGTATTTTTTCACGCATCAGAGGCTTATACTCACCAAATTCTGAAAATATAATGTAGTAGATAAAAAATAAGACTTAAAAAATAAGTAATTAAAAATAAGATCAATTTTTTTATGTGTATTTTTCCTCGAGGGTACGCGCCGTTACGCTTTTACCCGACCCCACTGTTTCCTCGGTTTATCCTTCTTCCTTTCTTTCTCCTTCGTTTAGCCCTTTACTGCTTTCGACTTTCTCATTGTTTACATGGCTTCCAATGTCCCACCAGAAATCTAACCACCGTGAAATAATCTATATAGATGTCTTACTTTGTTGCATCTCTGCCGAGACGTCCCCCTTTTTATGTGACCCGACTTGCCTCAACTTCTTTATTCGACTATCCCCCCTCCCTCTACCTTTCGGCCTTGCGGCCGAATTAGTTGTCTGAAAAAATTTCACGCCAAAAGTGATGCGACTCGGATTCGAACCTGCGGCCGCGTGATTCGCTGATGAGCGGCTCATACAATCGCATCGCTCGATATATATGTGTGTGTGTCCGTGAGTGTTTGTGTATATCATGTTCGGAGACATTGGCTGACTCATTGTGCAGGGCCGGGCCGCCGATCGCATGAAATTGCAAAACATCATTTTTTTATGGCGTTAGCACACTGCCACAAAACACAACACCTTATCAACAAACGTTATAAACCATGAGACGACAATAAATCACCAAACGAAACAGACATTCGAGATTACAGCTGTTGCTTCCGATCTGTCAAAAAATATATTGATACTTGGGAAGGACGCGACCGCAGTCGGTAAAAACGAGCAATGCGAGCCGCTGCGCCGCCTGTGAGAAAATCGCTGAACTGCGGTGGTCAAGATTTTGCGCTCTGGTGGTACACTTTTGTCACATTTATGTGAAAAATTTCGAAATCCAATTTCTCTGCCTTTTTTTCATGAAAATCGATGAAACAAAGCTCAAAATGTGTACTTTTCACCGCTTCAGAGTCTTATGCTCGGCAAATTTGTGAAAGTGCAATACAATGGATTGTAGCTCGAAATTTCTCCCATGGTAAACACAATCTGCACAAATTTTTTCAAAATTTCGGAAAATGCCGAGCATGTTCCTCTTAGAGCAAGCGTCCTGAGTACACACAATAAATTTCATCCCAATCGGTTCGATGGTTTGGGAGAAATTGGATTTTAAAATTTCGAGGTGGCCCAGAGCGTGTTCGTCATTCCCTTAATTGTAGCCGTAACACTGAAGATGAAACAGAAGAGCGCAGCATTACTGGTGAGCTATTGGGTAATACGATTTTAAGAAGAATGGAAAGCTTTTCTCTATCGCTGGAAAACTGCGTGGGTAGAGGGTGCAATAGGTGCTCAGTTAATATGTCAGAATTAACAGAAGCTGTAACTACAATAAAAATAAAGCTGTCAACGCGCAAGCGGCACCATGTCGTAGTCACCAGCTTAAGGGCCTATGAACACCTGAGACGACTAAAAGTAAGGTTATGTTTAAGATTTTTTTTTTGTGTATAAAACTGTATTTTATTGAACAACAATTATATACATTTTAAAGTGTGACTTTTTATCTACATGGTGTGAAAATTTGGTTAGAAAATTGCAAACGGTAAAAAAGTTACAGTCTTTTTGCTGGGACGTGTGTTTGTTGACAGCGTTTGCGGTACCAGACGTGCCTCTGCCGTTTTTTATCTAAGAAAACATTGGTTCTTAAAGTAGATAGATAAAGCTAGTACTTGTCGAGCCGAAATTTGAAAATTTAATTTTTTCGGTCATAGCAGTCACTGAAATGAAACAGGCGATTTTTCGCCTCAAAATTGTTCAGTATTCACGATGAAAAAAAACTATGCTAGGTGTCGAAAAAACGGCTATATGAGTACTAGATTACTGTGTGAAGTATAACTGTGCAAAACTTGATCCCAACCGGTCCAGTAGTTGCGGAGATTTTTCTGGTATCGATTTTGAAAACACTGTTTCGAGTAAAACGCGTTTAAAGTTTTGAGTACACATTACACTAAAATAACTCGTTTATTTTTAACTTCCATGAAATCGGCGATTCCTGGGCGTCAGGACCCCACCTTCTTTTCGAAACAAGACCTTGCTTGGCTCATAGTCAAACCGATTACAAAGGCCGCATCTATCTGCGCCCCAACCGTTAGCCGTTGCTCACCCGGTCAGTTACAAAACGCTATAACTTCGTCATTACTGCGAATTTCCTTATGAAATTTTCAGGGCAGACACTCAAAGGAAAGTACTTTCGAATGAGTACCTTTTTGAAAAATCGCTCTTTTTGACCTACCCAGGAGTGTGTTAGCCCCTACCCTCGCTGTCTCTCGTCGTTGCAGAGTTACAAGCCACAGAAACGGTCTTGGTAGTATCGAGCAAGTAGTAGCGTTTTTTATTACGACTAGCGAGCGCTTTTCAACATTGAAGAGCCACCTAAAACACTCACTTCAATCTCATTGCTAGACAAGATGGGTTGACCGGCGTGATGCAGTTATTCAATTCGCAGTTGATCTGGGAGCAGTTTGTAAAGTCCTTAAGGGGAGGTACCTGAGTAAACGGCGAGAAAAACAGGTAAACTTCGGAAATTTTTATCTCAAAAACTAATGGTTCGATTGGATCCGGGTTTTTTCATTGGAAAATATGTATACTGAGGTATGTCGAGGAATTTTTAAAAATAAGTTCCTTGACTGGAAGCCATTCAAACGCGATTATCTCGAAACTTAGTTTCAAATTCGGTGACAGATGTATCTCGAAAACGGCTTGTCCGATTTTGTCCGAATTTGGATACAATATTTTTCGATAGTTTTTCTCGTTCCCCACATAGGGGTTTTTCATTTGATTGAACCATTGTTTTTTATGCAATGTGTATGCGATCCAAAACCGTCGGAAATTGCTAACGAAAAACGAATGTTAAATAAAACTGGTTGCAATTCCGTCAAAAATGAAAATTTCTAAAAAAAAATCCTACGTGGCGAACGGGAAAAACTATCGAAGAATCCAAATTTGGAAAAAATCGGAGAAGCCGTTTTCGAGATACATCTGGCACCGACATTGAAAACTATGTTTCGAGATAATCGCGTTTGAATCGCTTCCAGTCAACGAATGTATTTTAAAAAATTCCTAAACATACCTCAATGTACATATTTTTTAATTTAAGGGGTTACCCCCACTTGCGATTTAAAAAAAATCGATTTTTTTTATTGCATTTTTTTGAAGTGTAATTTGAAGTGCAGTTTTTTTTATGTCCGGAATAGATGACTCTATGTAAGTTTACAAAAAAAAATATTTTCTTCGTGTAAACTGAAATTGAAACTTTAAACGCGTTTTTCTCAAAATGGCATTTCTGAAGTCGGTGACCAAGATTACTCGAACACTAATGAACCGATCTTCTTGAAATTTTGCAGGCTTATTTAATACATAAAAATGTAGTCTTTAATCGTTCGATTTTTTTTCGAAAAAAAAAAATGGCCGTTTTATAGCCAAAAAACAGCCGTTTTTTTTCGTTAAAATCGAACTATTAACTTTGTCCGCCATTTTGTGAAAAATGAATATTTTTTAAAATCCTTCGATTAAAGACTAGTTTATACTTATATTTGACTAAATCCATCCGCATTTTTTTTCAGATGATCCACTTCGCCGCAATATTGGTCACCGCAAACCGTGTATATAAAAACATTATTTCATTGACGGCCATTTGCCACTAAACAATGTAATATTTTTCAATAAAAAAATTACTGAAAGTTCTTCAAGATGTGTTCTTTAAGATGGTATATTGATCGATTAAAAAAGTTTTGTAGTTTTCTTTAAAAAAATTCATGAAAAAGGCCTTTTTTGCGCTACAAGTGGGGGTAACGCCTTAAAAAACCCGGATCCAATCGAACCATTAGTTTTTGAGATGAAAATTCCCGAAGTTTATCTGTTTTTCTCGACGTTTGCTCAGGTACCTTCCCTTAAAGAAATACATTCCTGGACGAACAGAAAAACGGCCGCCAAAGCTAATATTCTTCTTCGAGCTCTCTCAAATTATGAATTTATTAACACACTATTTCCACTAACAAGGAACATCCCTCACGTGAAACCCTTCGATTTCGTTGAAATTGGGACGTTATAAAGCACCGAAAAGTAAGGGATACGTATTTTTTTGATCGGCGGAAAAACGGTTTTAAGGGCTGAAACGCACCCTCAAAAATGGGGATGTTTTTCGTCGATAACGTTTTAACGGTACGCGATATTAATAAATTTTAAATTGCAACAATGTTTATTTTTTTGTGCACTATACATTGGAGACGAGAACGACAACGTTGTCGGCGAAAAACGAAAAACACCCCTATTTTCGAGGGTTCGTTTCACCCCTTAAAACGTTTTTTCCGCCGATGAAAAAAAGACTTATCGCTTACTTTTCGGTGCTTTATAACATATCCAAATTTCAACAAAATCGAAGGGTGTCACCTGAGGGATGTTCCTTGTAAGTGAGGTTATGAGTGTAACATATCCAATCAGCAAAATCCTACAAGACCGTAGCTTGAATGTCCCGATGGCAAAGGTTAAAATAGAATCGACCCTCAAGGTATAAAATGATATGAGATCTAATGCCGATAGCCACTTCGCTCATATTGTGGAGGAAGCAAATGTCGTTATGTAGGAATTGGACGTGGATATGAGTATTCCTCGCCTTACAGGGGGACAAAGCCACGGGGAAAACTGTGGTCAATATGACGACGCCATCACGTATTGGAAAAGCACTGTTTTCATTCCAATACTGGGCCACGTAACCGCCGACGTGAGAGAACGTTTTGCTGATGAAAATATTTTTTATTCTAAATTTAACATACTTTTGCTCTCTCAATTACTTAAACACGATGGTAATGAATTGGCACGTAAATTGGATCAGTGTGCAACTAATATCCCATAATTTGAAGAATCGCCCTTCGTAATCAAAAAGCGGTTAATGAGAGAGATTCTGCAATATAAGCAGACGAGCATAAACGCCATTGAAGATTGTGATTCTGCCCTCCAAGCACTGGCTGTTTGTCCCAGAAGAGACTACCCTACTTTACACACGCTGTTCAAAGTATTTGCTTGCCTGCTCATGTCTATTGCCAGAGTACAGAAAAGTTTCCCACCGTTGCGGCTTGCAAAAACATGGTTAAGGTCGACCATGAATGAGGATCGCCTTAACGGCCTAGCTCTTATGAACACTCACCTCGATATCAATGCTGATATTAACGAAGTGATTGACCACTTTGGTAGAAAGAATAGGCAAATGGAATTTATAGTATAGAGATCAGTCTTATCCATGAGTAATATGAAGGTTTCCTCATAACATTTTTAATAAAAAGCAAATAATATTGCTGGTATTTTATTTACACGTCCATAACTCAAGAGGCCTATCAGCGCCCCCCCTGGACTTTTTTCTGTATGCACCACTGCCTATGGAAAGCAAATTAGTTTATTTCTATACTGAATAAAATCAGCGGATGTAAATACTTTTATACTTTTCGATTCATAACTCTCAAAAAAAATATATTCATGAAAAGCGTACTGATTTTGAGAACCATGATTTGTTGGAATCTTTTTATCAATAATGACGAAAGTATTATTTTAACTGTGGATTCAAAAAGTTCCGAAACGTCGGAAAAAAACAGTAAAAAACACAAAAAACACAAAATACACAAAAATTAATCGTTTTTGGGATGTTCGATTAAATTTTTGCAGGGGAATTTATTTTTACTAACTGAATTGAATGAAACCTATTTTTACTAAATGAATTTTTCTTCGCTTTTTGAGGAATTTAAATTTTTACCATTGACTTCGAGGACTCGCAGCACATAATCAAATCACTGGGATAGTTAAATTTTGTTTTTAAAGCTACTGAGTAAATTATGAATGCTCGTTTGCGATGGGCCAAAGAATGTCGAAGATGAGCCTTTCTTCCGAATTTGAGTACGATAGATGGTGAAGTGAAGAACTTACAAATCTGTGACAGAACAATTTTAGGGAATTATGAGGAATTTAGATAATTTTAAGAAATTTGGAAAATTATAAAGACTTTGGGGAAATAATACGGAATTCAAGGAATTGTTAGGACATATTGAATTTCGGGGATTATATGGGTTTTTTGAATACCTGATAAAAACTTTGCAGACGAATTCATTTTTACTAAATAAACTTAATAACACTCATTTTTACGAAATAAATTTAATAACACTCATTTTTTACGAAATAAAATTTGATAACACTCATTTTTACGAAATAAATTTAATAAAACTCATTTTTACTAAATGAGTTTGATAAAACTCATTTTTACTGAATGCATTTTTCTTCCGATTTTAACCCTTCGTTGACACACTTATGTTTGGCCACGATTATGACACGTTGGGTCAATTTGGCCCGAATAGTACTTCATCCACCTGCCGTTGACAAACATGCGGTCGGTTGTTATTGAAAAAAATCAGGGATACACTTTAAACATTTCATCATATGTCTGCATAATTAAAATTCGGAAAACATAAAATCAAATCGTTTTAAAAATTTATTGAAGATTTCGACTTTTCAAAAAGGGACCATTTTACTAAAAAATCATCCGAGTCAAAATGATCCAGTGTGTCAACGTGGGGTTAAAGGAATTCAAATTTTGGTTCATCGTTTGGACCTTTGACACTGACCTTTTCACAATGTCATTCCACTTACTGAAATTTTCATTCGACGGTCATTGCAATTAATTACACATCTCCGAAACATTTACCAAGCTAGTTTATTGTAATACCGAGCAATTCCATTATTTCGCTTCCGCTACGGATGAAAAAAATCGTTTTCAATTGGACCACCATCCCACCGATCCGATGGCTCATTCGAGCGCATGAACTTTTTTTTGCGATGCCTACATTCTCCGCGGTTATCGGGTGAAAAGGTTTTTCGCTCATAAAGCTCAGGATGCATTCGTGTTCTAGTTTGCCGTTATTTTCTTTTCAAAGTTTGCACGGAGGGCGATTTTTCGAAATATTAGTACACTTTTGCCCGAGTGAAGGAAAAATATTCAATGGCCTTTGATGTAACGAATATTTTTTTTTTCGTTTTCATAACCAGGGCATTTCCGGGCGTTCGTTGGTATATCGAGATTTGCGTGTAATTATTGTTAGCATTGTACGAGAACGAGCTGCCGCGAAAACCGGAGGTCACATGGTATATTTCATTTGTCTCGAGAGTAATGGCTCTGTGAGTAATCGGCTACATTAATAACTTTATACGGCGGAGGTTCGTAGAAACCTTCGCGCATGTATAGCTCGTTGCAGTGGGGAAAGAGAGAAAGGGCGAGAGGGAGAGAGAGAGAGAGAAAAAAACAGGAGCTCGCAAATGTACGCGCTTTTAAATCCCTCGGCAAGTACAGATACACGATATGCATGACTTTTGTTTCCGCAGGGATTTCATTTTCGAATACGAGCAACGAGCACCGCCCGCACTGTTGCGTTTTTTTTCCTTTTGGTTTCTGTGTTCCGCGCGTACACATGGAATGTTTTTGCTAACTATCCTGCACAAGTGCGTTGAATTTTTGTTCGAATTCCAGCCACCGAAATCGAACGAGAGTTACCGAAATGCAGATGTCCACATTTTTTGTTTCAGCAGCGCTTTGGAATTATTCTTCAGTTTATATTTTTAAAAGTATTTTTTGTATTATTCTTAGACTAAATCCTTAAAATTATTCTTGGACTTATATTTTTAACAATATTCTTCGACTTATATTTTTGGAATTATTTTTGCGCTTATATTTTAGAAATTAAAAAATGTTGAATTAAAAATAAATTCTGCACATAACCTCGCGTGGGGCCGGATTGAAATTCTGAACTTTGAATGATCATAACGCTTAAAACTCGGCTTCGACGTGCTATGGACGTTTTAGAAGTTTCAAAATTTTCAATAATCCGACGAATTATTTCAAGAATTTTGTTTTTTTAAGAAGTGATTTTACGTGAATTTTTGAATTTGCCCAGACAATGTTATACGTTCTACATCATTTACTTTAGAAAGTCAACTGTGTAGACTTTCGCTGGCATGATCTTGACATGGGGGCCGGGTTGAAATTCCAAACTTTGAATGCGCCGACGATTTAAAATTCCTAATTTTAATGTTCTGAAATTTCAAGGTTCGTCAAGATCACGCCAGCGAGAGTCTACACAGTTGACTGTAAATGATGCAGATATTGACGTAAAATTACTTCTTAATAAATAAAAATTCTTGAAATAATTCGTCGTTTTATTGAAAATTTTGAAACTTTAAACACCTCTATAGGCGAATTATTTTGACGGTGTTAAGATTTTCGGAGTTTTGATCTTTCGTGTAAAATTCTTTCAGAGTTTTGAGCGTTCTGATCATTCAAAGTTCGGAATTTCAACCCGGACCCGTTCACATTTTCGGAGATTTGGTCTTCCGGGTAAAATTCTTTCGGAGTTTTGATCTTTCGGGGCCACTCGTATTGTCAGCCTCACGATAATACGAGTGAAATTCTGTAAAATAGGTAGAATTAGGTAGAATATAAAAAGTGCAAGCGATCGTAAAAGCCTGCAAGGGCACACGATGGAAAGTTGAAAATTCCGAAATAAAATGAATTCTACTCGAAATGATTTGTTTTTTTTTTCTTTCGAATATTCAATAGGAATTTTGGCGTTTCCTCGTGCGAATTTGCCATTTGGAGTACTTACAAGGAACATCCCTCAGGTGACACCCTTCGATTTTGTTGAAATTTGGATATGTTATAAAACACCGAAAAGTAAGCGATACGTATTTTTTTATCGGCGGAAAAACGGTTTTAAGGGGTGAAACCACCGCTTAATATAGGGGTGGTTCACCCCTTAATTTTTTGCAATGTCATTATAGTGGATTTTTCATTGCTTCGGATTAGAAGAATTTTCGTTTTTGTTTAATTAAAATCGGTGGACTCCTTGTGTGTAAAACTGCTATATTACCCCTAGAGATGCCTTTTTCGAGGGGTGGTTTCACCCCTTAAAACCGTTTTTCCACCGATAAAAAAAATACGTATCGCTTACTTTTCGGTGCTTTATAACATATCCAAATTTCAACAAAATCGAAGGGTGTCACCTGAGGGATGTTCCTTGTTAGTACATTCTGTGCCCTTTACCGAGTCAGGATGTTGCACCTCAATGGAAAGGACAGAGAACCAGGAAGATGCGCGTATCGAATATTTTGGCGAAGGTATGACGAAGACGTCAAGCCTCGGGCTCGAGCAATTTGTTACGGTACGATTATTTGTGAAACAGATTGAAAGAGAAAAGGCAGAAGGGTTGAAGAACAAGACGCGAGTCATCGAGGGAAGAAAAAATGGCGAATGATCAACAGTGCGGGGTACAAACGCTCGGGTTCTCTGGCAAGACAATCAGACGATGGCCGGAGGCTATTATAATTACTCGGAGAACTCCCTCGTTTCTTTTTCACCCTCCAATCTACGACGATTCCATCATCTCACGCGACTCTCTCGCTTCTGCCATTTGTTTTCTTTTTCCTTCCTTCGCATTTTCTCACTTCCCGTAAAAAAACGACCGGCTCCTTTCTTGCCATGTTCCCGATTTTTTATCGTTTTCTCACTTCCGGCAAACTCCAACTTCGAGTACAAACAATTTGCGGAAAAATCTCGTAACTGTAATTTTACGACGAACAAAAAAGCAATTAATAATACATTTAATTTACTCTCTTTCGAAAGGCTTTCGAGGCAGCCCTTTTTGCGTTTTTTTATTCGCAAGTGGGAGGCGAAATGAACAATAAAAACGCTTGGGGAGACGTCGAGGGCCATCGACCTCGAAGTACTTCGATCTTGCGTAGTCACCTGGATCAACCCTCTCGGCCTTTTTATTGACTCTTACGCGTCAAAGCTCCTCGTTCGGCAGACCAAAATTACGAGAATGAGGCAAACGAAAAGCGATCAAGTGCGTGTCGGAGCACCCTCGTTGAAATAGGGTTTCTCAGTTGGGTAGGCATACCCATTGCAATGGACATGTGAAACTTATTAACTTTTTCGGCGCGTTACGTTTCTCGAATATTGTCGAATATACGGCAGGTAGAACCTTTTCCAATTAAAGACCGTTTTTCATTATTTTTTTTCGAAACTAATCATTTTATAGTAACCGAAATAATTTGACTCGAAAGTACTCACTGAATCATATTCTTATGAATTATGTTAGAAAATGTTGATGTTTAAGGCAGTAGTCTGGTCTAGAAATTTGACAAAATCGATTTCTTTTTTCATTTTATTATTCCTTAGACCTTTCTTAATACGCTCGTGAAAACCGTTGTTTGATATTTTAAAAATTAGCAGAGTAATAGAATACCCGAAAATGTATGAAATAGGGGAGACCGGGGCAAAATGGTATAGCGGGGCAAAACGGTACCGGGGCAAAACGGCACTGGGGCATAATGGGATCGGGGCATAATGGGATAGCAAAAAATGAAGTTTCTTGGTGCTTGATTTGGGGCAAAATGGGATAGGGGCAAAATGGGACACACAAAAATGAAGTGTCGCAGCCCGCTGAATTTGGGGCAAAATGGGATGACAGGAAAATTCATGCTTCGGCTCTATGAAAGAGCTGTTGAAACATAATCTAATCTAAATGGTGCTTGTGGTTCGTTTCAGTCCACATATACGCAGATAATACGGACTGACCGACATACTTGTCGACACATATCCGTCGATTTCATGGGGAGCGGCGGTCTTAGTTTCATAAAACAATTTACGTAAAAATTGACAAGAGTTAGATTTTCATCAATGGCTTGAAAATCAGTATCAGTAACGTGCAGTTGGCAGAAAATAAATGAAAAAAAAAAAACAAACAAAGAAAGATAAAAACAAAAATAAACCATAAATTGCACGCGTCAGATTATAAAAATTACTTGATTATTTAAATAATTAATAACGACAAAGAAATTGTACCAATCGAATAAGAAGGCTCAAATAACAATTTACGTCAAGTTTGATACAGTTCTGACCGCAGAATCAAAAGCAATTGTTTAACAAACTTTAATAACAAATGGGCCCACTATTCATGTGCCCATGTGACGATAACTTAATCGAGTCCGTTTGCGACAATTGTGCCGATGAAAATTAGCTTAGTTAAACAAGCAATAAAAATTAAACTTTGCCACCGTTAAATTATAGTATCGTAAGTAGAGTGTGACCCAAATATCGTGTAACATTCAATAAAACCTGTTTTCACTCATTTATTACCCCTCGTTTTTTACCCCTGCATTTCTTTCGTTTCTGCATCGAATTATTCCACTGTCCCATTTTGCCCCGATCCCGTTTTGCCCCAACCGCCTCTTTCTGAGGAGCCTGATTTTCTCCGGCCCATTTTGCCCCAGTCCCGTTTTGCCCCAATGACGTATTTCCCAGCAGTGTTGATTTTCACTATTCCATTTTGCCCCAAACCCGTTTTGCCCCGGTCCCATTTTGCCCCGGTCCCATTATGCCCCGCTATACCATTTTGCCCCGGTCTCCCCTATCGTAAATCAAGGTTTAACAGGTCGCCATTTTGTAACAAAATTTTTTTGAGTACTAATTCTGCTACCTCTGCTCAGAATACTCATACAGATTGAGAATATATATATATATATATATATATATATATATATATATATATATATATATATATATATTTCATATATCTACAACGTCACATGGTCCGTTTTCAACGGACCATGTTGTAAAAAAATAAAAAACTACATGAAAATATTTAAAATAATTTTTTTTTAATGTAGATACATTCTCAAAGAAACAATAAATACATTTGTAAAATTTCATCAAGAAAACTTCAACGGTTTAAAAGTTATCCCAACCCAAAAATGACGTCAAAAATCTCGCTCAAGACCAGACTACTGCCTTAACTCGAACTCAATTACTTCTTTGACGTGTCCAATTTTTCGAATACCGTCACAAATATGACAAATAAAATCTTCCCAAATGGAAAACCGTTTTTACCTATTTATTCCGTAACTAATTATGTTTCAGAAATCTAAATAGTTTTACTAGAACATACTCGCTAAGTGCTATTTTTAAGAATAGTTCAGATTTTCCAATCAAAGGGTTACAAGACTAGAGGAGCAGGGGGGGGGGGGTTACTGATGACTTCGAGGACTCGTAGCACGTAATCAAATTACTGTGGCAGTTTAATTTTGTTTTCAAATAGCGTCGAGTAGAATTATGAATGCTCGTTTAGATTCAAAGACCATTTTCTTTTTTTTTTCGTCGCCATTCCCGACATTAGGAAAAAAACTTTAAAACATTGTTTTAATCATTGTTAATGTGCTTATTGATAAGCCTTCCTTTCAAATTTGAGTATGATCGGGAATTATGGGGAAATTCATTATTGGAGTACAAATTTAGGGAATTGTGAGAAATTTAGTGAGCTATAAGAAATTTAGGGTATTATAAGCACGTAAGAAAATTAGGGAATTACAATGACATAAAGAATTTAAGAATCTCTATTCTATTCATTGCTGCGCAACGCTAAAAAACCACGATATAAAAAATAAGCAGGTTGTAGGAAGACCCGATTATTATTTTCATCAGTGATTGACCAATTGTTGTTGTTCATAACATTCATTTCAAATTTATGGTTCTCCTTCTGAACCACCTTAAAAATCGTGTGCAAAGAAGTTATTTTTTTGACACATTTATAATACCAATTGATCACCAATTACGTTGGAGAGCTCGTTAATTAAGAATAATGGATAGCACACTGGATAATCAAGATATACCGGCAGCACGTCTCTGGAAGAAAAAACATTTTTTGCGGTATTTTTAAAAAACTTCAGAATACGTCACCTTTTGAAATGCACCAGAAATACATGAAACTCGCGAAATAGACGAGAGAAAACGAATAAATTTCGTTTGAAAATAAATTTGCGCTCGGCGAACAGCCATATTTCCCAATTTTCCGTATCGATCTTTTTCGTGAGAAAAGTTGTTACATAGTGTACACTATGCGGCAAGAATAAAAATGGTCGAACTTCAGGTATCTGAAAATAAGTTAATTTTTTGTGATTTTTTCTAACGACTTGTTTTACAATCTTAAAATTTAGGGTGTTATTTATTACAACGTATTATTTTACGAAATAATTTAAAATAGCGGCTTTATGACAATATCTTCCGGGAAGGCTGCGACGTGAGAAAGGCTTAAGCCCAACTTTATTGTATTGATCTGAAGCAAAAGACGGCGAAATGTGTTATTTTTATTAACATTTGTGTGTGCGTGAACCGAAAAAGGCGAAAAAAAAAACTTTTTTTTTATTCCACGTTTTTGAAAAGCAGTTTGAATATTATGGAAAAATGTTTAGTTACTCGGCAAAATAAATACTTTGTTAAAATTATTTTTTTATCTATTAATATGAAATGGTTTTTTTTCGAATGTGATTATTAAGATGCATGTCAAATTTGAATTTACATTAAACTTTATTATCAAATTTTTTTACAGCAAAAAAAAAACAAAATGGCGGTTCCACAGCTATCTTCCCGGGGCATGTTTTGCTTGCAGGGCTCCGCGGCACGCAGCACCACTGGTGCACTTTTGAATCTAGAACAAAAAAAAACCATCAATCTAGAGGGTTATAGCTAGAGAATGTCGATCGGATTTTAAAAAGTATCAATTTTTGTGGATTTGGCGTGCGTTTGAAAAAGAAAATTGATTTTTGACGAAAAAAACGGCTAGTTTTTTGTTAATAAAAAATCAATAAATAAAGTTATTGAAAATCCCGATCGACATTCTCAAGATAATGTTAATGTTCACATCTGGTCAAAATTTCAAGTAAAAAAAAATGAAAATTGTTCGAGTGATGCTGCGTGCCATTTTGAAAAACCGTATTTCGAGAAAAACGCGTTTAAAGTTTTGCGAATAGTTTTTTATTGGAAAAAATAAAAAAAAGAAGGTAAAAAAAAATTTACCGTTAGTCTGCAATCCCAGCACCATACATTTGTCCTTCGATGGCCAAATTTTCGTCTGGCAAAATTTACAGTGGCCTTACCCCTTAATCTACAAGGGAGTTTATGTAAATATTATTACTGGATATTTTTACGTCGCCTATTCGCAATTTCAAGCAAGAGATAATAAAAAATAAGACGCATTTATCATTGACAATTATAATTACATATATGTGAATTAGCATAGATTTTATGATTTTTATCCCGGGATTATTTATTTATTTTTTTATAAATAATCACCTATTGTTATATATAAATAATATATGATCATATGTGAGAAAATATATAATTATGTATAACTATAATGAATTTTGTACATAAATAACTATATATGGATTTTGTCTATATATAAACATATATAGATATATTATATTAATTATATATAATAATATGTGATTATATACAACAAAAATTTATCGGGATATTTAAATGACGGAGGTATGCGAATTAAAAAAAATGAAAAAAAAAATTTCGAGGTGAGACTCGAACCAGCGACCCCGCGATTACTAGACTCGAGCGCTACCGGGTACGCCACGAGCCCGGTTCGAATATCGTTGCATTTTTGTGGGATAAGAGTGCGCTCCAAAACTTCAAAGTCAACTTTCTCGAAAATTTCTGAATATGGCGTCGAACTGCTTTGGGATATTAATATTCGAGCTCTGAACTTCACGTACCATGAGTACGAAAAATTACAAAAATCCGACTGCCGTACTGTCCCCTTGTTAGTCACTTACCAATCACTCTGCGATTCCAGGACAATACAATAGTCCATACAATTTCATTGCAAAGAATGCCTATCATTGTCTTACAATTAACTTAAAAAAAAACGTACCATTTTTCAATTCTTTAAAGACTATTTCGCCCCTGAACTTTGTTTTCTCATAGAAAAAGAATTGCAAAAGTGTAATTTCGTAAAAATGATGGAGGTAATGAATGAACGAAGAAATCTTGGCTTATCAACAGAGGATTTTGGTAACTAGGAAAGGGGATGAAAACACGAAAGGTTTATGCGACGATAATACATCGGGCTTTCCGCGCCCCAAATCGGTAATACCATAAAATATTCACGGTTCTGCCGTACTACGGAGGCTTTTGCTCACCCGATGATCTTATTATTCCACAAACGAGACTCTTGTCTGCTAAGATTCTCGCTTCATGCGATTTCTCATGGCTACGAGGACATTTGCATAAGGGCTCCGCACGGGTGACCGTGTAATTCGAGAAGACGAAACGTTACACGCACGTTAAAATTGCCAAAATGATCGACGATTATTAAAATTGTATTAAAAAATACAATTCAATTTGTAATAATGAATACACGTGAACAAAAAATGCGATTTTTTCCGAGCATTTCGTCTTGTAAGTTCAATGTCATTGCAATTAAGGACCCACACCACGTTTCGTACGCGATACGAGGGTGTATTTTTCGTAATTATTTTCAAGGAAATGATTAATGGATTTTTTTATTAATACTTATAGTCGAAATTGCTGCTTGGCGGTTGACAGCGATTAAGCCATACGGTTGACCTGAAAAATAAAATAAAAATATATTTAAAAACTAGACATATCGGTTTACAGCATCACGTAAAGGAATTTCAATATCACAAAAAAAAAATGCGGAGCAGCGAATTTTATTTCCGATTTTCATGGAAAATTTTCATCGTTCATAAAATAAAAAAAATAGAAGGGGGACTCTTTATTTAAAAAAATCCCTACGTGGTGCCATAGAGACTACATTTTCAAACAGTTTAAGACTTGGCGCATGCAAATCGGATGAATAGTTTTTTTAATATGTCGTCAAACAGATTGAAAAACGTAGTTTCGAGAAAAACGCTTTGAAAGTTTTGCTGGAGGATAATCCAACATACAAATTAAATTTTTGATTTGTCTCTTACCGTGGTATGTCTTTATCCATACCGTGTCTTGTCGTTATACCTGTGTGCCGTGCCGTGTCGTTACGCTTTGTCTTTACCGTGGTGTGGTGCCTTCATTTGAATTCTGTTCAAAGCCATAATAAAGATGAAGCCATAATAGAAATGATTAATCCATGACACCATGGATTAATTTTAATTAATTAATGATGTTGATTGGCAATCATTTTTTCTTGTAGTAGTCTTTATTTCCAAGCTATACCCTTTAAGGGTGTTTACACATGGCCCCCCTCACATTCTCTTCTCCTTCGTTCTTTCTTGTAAATAACTATGTTATAAATTACTAGTTTTCCCACTAGCTCCAACAGACAGCGAAAATTTTCACAAATTGTAGGTAACGTCTCATTCCAGCCCTGTCAGCTTAGTTTCACCCTGAAAAATGTACAGACAGATCCTACAATATTATAATATTAGCAAGATATTATTTCCAACTATTTTAAATCCGTCTCTGCTTTATGAACTCCGGCGTATAGAGGCGAGCCGATGGAAGTGCCACCACTGTGTAAAATATTCATGAGCACTCGTCGTTTCCACCATTGCAGCTCCTCACTCATTTTTATTATAGTTACGCTTTTAAATCTGTTCGGATTGAGGAAGAAAAAAAATCCAACCATTAGAGGACTCCTCAAGGTAGAATTATTGTTTGAAATATTAATTGTGCACTTTTTAATCCGTCTAATAAGTTGCAACGGATTGAGACTTATTACCCGAAGAAAATGTACAATTTGTTTGTAATTCATGAGCAAACATAAATATTCTTGGTCCTGGTGAATGAAATAAAGTTCTGATCGTCCTGAGTCCTTTCGAAATCATGAGAGACTTCATTTCACTGGGCCTTACCAATAAATAAATCTAAATAAATCTAAACAAACTCGATAAGCTTAAGGCGTTACCCCGACTTGTAGCGCAAAAAAAAGGCCTTTTTCATGAATTTTTTTAAAGAAAACTACAAAACTTTTTTAATCGATCAATATACCATCTTAAAGAACACATCTTGAAGAAATTTCAGTAATTTTTTTATTGAAAAATATTACATTGTTTAGTGGCAAATGGCCGTCAATGAAATAATGTTTTTACATACACGGTTTGCGGTGACCAACAATGCGGCGAAGTGGATCATCTGAAAAAAAAAATGCGGATGGATTTAGTCAAATATAAGTATAAACTAGTCTTTAATCGAAGGATTTTAAAAAATATTCATTTTTCACAAAATGGCGGACAGTCAAAGTTAATGGTTCGATTTTAACGAAAAAAACGGCCGTTTTTTGGCTATAAAACGGCCATTTTTTTTTTTTTTTTTTTTTTTTTCAAAAAAAAATCGAACGATTAAAGACTACATTTTTACGTATTAAATAAGCCTGCACAATTTCAAGAAGATCGGTTCATTAGTGTTCGAGTAATCTTGCTCACCGACTTCAGAAATGCCATTTTGAGAAAAACGCGTTTAAAGTTTCAATTTCAGTTTACACGAAGAAAAAATTTTTTTTTGTAAACTTACATAGAGTCATCTATTCCGGGCCCATACTTCTGTATGGGCCCGGATACTTATACTTCAAAAAAATGTAATAAAAAAATCGATTTTTTCAAAATCGCAAGTGGGGGTAACCCCTTAAGAGCTATCGGTACTTTCCTCGTTTTTTCATTTTTCAATTTTTTATGAGACGTGAATACTAGGGTGGCACAAATGTAGGCTTCACTTTTTTTCCTTTTTCTCAATATCCAATTGTCTTCTTTAAAGAAAAAAAAATTGTCGCCGAAGCTGCGAGCGGTCAAAAAATATTTAGAGCTCGCTCAAGCCTCCCCAAAATTCAAATTTTCATTAAAAAATCGATTTTTTTTCGTCCACTCCTCACCTATGAATTTTACGCTTGATAATTTTCAAATTAACATCGCGAAAGCTCTAGCCGGCCAATGAATATTTAATGGTCGCTCAAGGTTTTCGAAATTTACAATTTCCGCCAAACAGTAAATCTCGCATGCACTATAATTCCTTGTAGCATAAAAACAAAAGAAAACATAAATTATATTAATTATAATAAAATATAAATTACACAATAAATTATGTATTATTATGTATTATTGTATAATGGCATCGCTCGTCACAGAGTAAAGGTACGATTGGTCCGTAGTTTGACTAACGAGACCAACTGTGGGACGCATTACGATGCGCGGCAAAACAGCTGCCGTTTCAGTTTTACGAATAAAGCGACCTATAATTTTGTTTACGGACAAGAGCTTTAAAGAATTATTTTATGAGAACAGAGATTATAATTCTTAGGTTAGAAGTTTGAGGTAAATTTGAAAAATCTGTTTCTGAAGAAAAAAAGATTAATTGTTTGGAAAATTTTACAAAGCGTCAAATTTATGAGTGAGAAGAGTAAAAAACAATTGGCGAAAACTGGAAATTTCGAAGCTCTAGAGCGATCACCAAATATTCATTGGCCAGCTGGAGCTTTCGCGAGGTTAATTTTTTAATTACAAAGCGTGAAATTCATGGGTGAGAAGTGGAAGAAAAAAAAATCTATTTTTTTATGAAAATTTGAATTTTTGGAAGGCTTGAGCGACCTCTAAATATTTTTCGCCCGCTCGCAGCTTCCGCGACAATTTTTTTGTTCTCTAAAGAAGTTATGATGGTTAGAAAAAGGTAAAAAAATAGAATCCAAATTTGTGCCACCCTAGTGAATACCAAAAGAAAATATCTCGCACACGTTCTAGTGCAAAAGAAGCCGGAAAAAATCGAATGGCCCCAAGAATTACGAGAAATTGAGAAAAAGTATCGCCGTCGAGATATTTCTATATCGTCGAATTATAGTAGGTATATAAAGATATACCTGTTATATGAAAAATTCTTAGAGTGTACGTGCATCTATTTTCATTATGTACCGTCCTACTTTTTAGCATGCTTGAGCCACCAACATCCAACATTATTAATCCTTTGCATTGCGCCGTCCAGTCGCTCGGTAAAACCCAATTTAATTTCCCTCCTCGCCATATATTTATACCTTAATCAAACTTATCCTCCGTAACGCGATGCTTACTCCGGCGTAGTGTATTTGATGAAATTTCAATTAAAAGATGGAGGAAAATAGTACTTTGACGAATCGAATCGGATTGCACCAACGGAAATGAGTCAAATCACCGGACCGATTTAAATCACGCTGCTCGATGAACGGAAATAAACCTGGCCAAAAAGCACTGGATGTTTGATTTCGTAGATTTATGTAAATCGTGTTTGAGTATTAATTATAAAGTGATTTTGTCTGTGGCTTGTGTGTGTCGGGAATTTGGGTCGTGTGTTTTCCGGCAGGGAATTTTAAGGTCGTATCTTATCAAATGAATATACTGAGGTTATTATTTTTATGGTTTTATCGATATTTATATTATTTATAGATTTTTATCAATATTTATATTTTTCATGTATTTTTAGCAATATTTATATTACTTATATATTTTATATTGTCGTTTAATATTTATATCAATTACTACACATATATTTTTTATTAATATGTACAAGGTTTTCGATACTTTTATATATTCATTTATACATTTATAGCACATTTATAAAGGTCAAAAGAAACATTTCCTATAAAGCTTGACATATACTCAAAATAAGTTGAAAATTACTAGCAAGAAAAAATTAAAAACCGAGTCAATTATTGAAGCAAATAAAACTTCCACTAAGTATTCACTGACGAGCTTCCTTATGAATGCTTAAGTCCTACGCACGCCACTGGCCTTTTAGAAGGAAAATCGTATTTCCGAAAATGGTCGATGTCATCTCACCATCGCACCTTAACCCTACCAGCTTAATTTCGCACTGAAGAAAAACGGGCGCACAGACAGGATAATTTTACAATATTAATTTTTTTAATAATATTAAGTATAAACTATTTGAGCGTGAAAAAAAACTTTTGTATCGCGACGCCAAATAACATTTTTCTCGTTTATCACATGGGCGTCTAGGGATACTTAAGCTACTTTTTTTTGTGCAATAGTCGTTTCTTCGCTTCGCAAGATTCGCTTATTACTGATGCTATAGGGAAGAGGCACCATACAGTGGGTAAAAAAAAGTATTTGTACACGTCGTCTTTTTTCAAATTATCCTGAAAACCTGGAAATGACAGGATTCATGGTTTTTAAGAAGGTTGTCTATGATCGAATATCGGATTTAAGGGCCCAAACTCCATTTTTCTTACATCGGATATTAGGGAACTATTTTTAATAAAACAAAACAAAACGTTTATAGTTTTAACTTCGTAATTGTTATCAAACAATCACTCGTTATGAGTCGATCTTTAATAAAGTAGGACCATTTTGGCACAAACGTATATCCAATATTTGGCTCGATTAAGTATCCGATATTGAGATTTAACATGGCCAAATATGAACAATAATATTTTCGTACATATTGCTATTTTCGGAAACATTATACACTTATTAATTAAAATCAATGCTACAGTTGATAAAAAATAACAAAAACGTAAATCATTTGAACTTACCTCAATGAAAACAACACTTTTTAACACAACAAATATTTTTTCACGCTGGCGAAAAGTAACATCAGACTGCTGGGCCAGGCAACCAAAAGTTTTGCAGTAGCGACATCTTACGACTAGTTATTAGTGTATAAAGTCAAAAACAGACGTACCTATGGAAAAACTCGAGATAGTCCACTATCCGATATATGGTGCTTCTCCCCTATTCAAAAGTTTGCCTTTTGAACCAACACCAAATTATTCGGAATCTACGATCTCACTTTCAATCGGTTCGACTTTGCCGATCTTCGGAACTTTATTTATCGATAAACTATTGGTTCGTTTTGTGCATTTTTTAAATTTCAATGAAGGATCGTCCCCAGGGGTATCAGATACAACGGCACCGAGAAATAAGAGAGAGAGAGAGAGAGAGAGAGAGAGAGAGAGAGAGAGAGAGAGAGAGAGAGAGAGAGAGAAAGAGAGAGAGTATCGATCGTCTCGCGAATACCACGCATCGGTTGACCTCACTTCCGGAGAAAATAAATCGTTCGTCCTCGATATTTATTCCGTCGAACATCGTACGTACGTACGTGTGTGTGTGTGGGGGGTGTAGGGCTGTGTGTGTGTGTGTGTGTGTGTGTGTGTGTGTGTGTGTGTGTGTGTGTGTGTGTGTGTGTGTGTGTGTGTGTGTGTGTGTGTGTGTGTGTGTGTGTGTGTGGGTGTGTGTACGCGCGTACCAGCCGAAGCTGAGAGCCAGAGCATTGTCGCAAATTCGATAAGTCCTCGCGACCTCGTCCATCGCCAGGAAAACGTTATGAGCCGACCGCATACCCGACAATCGGTGGGGCTTCGAGGATAAGCTGCTCCGACCTCTTCGATGTCATCAATAACGCATTTGTATTCCTCCTTTTTACCTCTTTATGCGGTGAAACAGCCATTTTTTTCCTTTTCCATTCGATATAAATTACTTTTGGAAGTATCGAGACTTCCGCCCGCCATTAATCACCCAATAAACAAAGCAAATGACAATTATTCATCGATTGAGTAATACTGAGTTGAAGATGTGATAAAAACTGATGAAAACACGTTTGTAAATCACGACAAAGATTTCAGGGTGGAAAAAAATTGGTAGGGCATTTTTGTAGAGTGAAGAGATCGAATAATGATTTTTTTTAGGAATTTAACGAACTGAGTTTTGGCTGTGAATTCACATGTCTCCGAGCTTATTATGCAAAGCACGTTTCCTTTGTTTTATAGAGCAAAAAATACGGTATTTCAATAGTGATGAAAAACGTTTTTTTGTATAGTTTTATACGTACTCATAATGACGTTACCAGAAAAAAGGTTTAACAAAATGTATTCAGATAATGATTATAGGTAATTATACGGGTTTACATTGAGTAGCTATTGAGAAGCTTCCTCATAAATACCCTATCATATTATTTTTTTAAGGATTATTGTCGTAGTAAATAAAAACTTTTTGTCGGCGAAAAATGCAATGATAGTCGATCACGTTGATTTTCATACGCAAAGTTGGAGATATTCAATTCGCCTTTATATTTTTTTAAATGGTATTGCACGAGTAAATTTCTATAGTAATCATTATGGTAATAAATTAAAACACTTCCATCAACAAAAGTACAATGATAACAGGCCGCAACGGTGTACGCACGCAAAGTTCGAGACACTCCGCTTGCCCTCATATTTTTTTAAATGTTATTGTAGTAGTAAATTTATATAGTATTTAATCATTACGGTAATAAATTAAAATATTTCTATTAACAAAATTACGATGATTGTCGACCGCGACGATTTTTGTAGGCAAAATTCGAGGCCCTCCATTTGCCTTCATATTTTTTCGCATGTTATGACAGTAGTAAATTTCCATAATCGTTGTCATAGTAGTAAAGTTAAAAAATATTATCGTCAAAAATACAATGATAATCGATTGTGACATAATTGGATCAATTTCCGTCCGAAAGTCCGAGACATTCCATTTTCCTTAATATTTTTTTTACGTTATTACAGCAGTAAATTTCTACAGTAATTATTATGGTAATAAATTTACACATTTCTATCAACAAAAATAAGGTGATAGTCTACCGCGACGATTTTTGTACGCAAAGTTCGAAGCACTCCGTTTGCCTTCATATTTTTTTCAAACCCTATTACAGCAGTAAATTTCTATAATAATTATGATAGTTGTACATTAAACGATCTTTATCAACAATAAATACAATGATTATCCATCTTAGCGATTTTCCTTCTGAAGTTCAAGACATTGCATTTTCCTTCATTTTTTTTCAAACGTGTATCTCAAGGTGAGTAGTTTTTTTTGCGTCTTGCAATTCATTCATTGAATGTTTCGCCTCAAACATGCGTGCACCGTTGACGTTCACGATCATATCGGACTCAGCCAAAATGACGTGTGCGTGCGGGTGTCGTAGCAGCTTGCCGATTAGAATCAAATTCGAATCAATTTTGCCGGCTGTCGGTGAGGTATGGGACCACAACGAGAGTGAGAGTTGAACATAATTACCAACGGAACGATATCCCGACAAACCCTAATTACACCGAAGTGTCAGCTGGAGCAATTTATGCCTTCCATTTATATACGCAATACATACACACACACATACATACATATATATATATATATATAATAGTAGTAGTAGTAAGTGAATCTTCTCTTGTCGATACCGATTTATAGGACTAACAATAATAAGAATAATAATAATAAAAATAAATTTTGTATTTTGGGTAGTAAAAACGTATTAAACATTTGCAAAAACCAATGCTTGCCACCCTAAAGAGGACTCACAATCAATACACGAGAATTGTAAAAAAAATTGTGAGCACAAAAAACTTTTGTTGTACCTTTTTCCTCTAATTCTTTTACGTACGGTATATACTCGTGGACGGATTTTTTCCAGTGACAGAGCAACAGGCAGAACCGATAATGCGTACCATATTTAATAAAATTTTCGAGCGGAAAATCGCATGAAAAGACCGAAGCGAGAACGTCCCTTTTACAAAATGCACGAACAGGTAATTCCCTCCGAATACACGTATTCCGCATTCAATATAGATCAATCTTGCTGGCGGACAACTTTCGTAAGAGCTCACGAATTCATGGCGAATTTACGTGAGTTAATTTCCATGTAAGAAGAAATTTTCGTGGGAAAGTGAATAAAAATCACGGGTAAATAATGTTCGGAAAATTTGAGCGTTTATTGATTGTATCGGAAAATGCAGATCGCAACGCACCTTCGAGTATTCATGTGAGCATTCATGGTACTATTCTCGTTTGTTGGGTTCGGTTTAAAAGAAATTAAATTATGTGGAGAGATAATTTAGCTTGGTCTTCGACGAGAATAACTGAGGCTTTACTGACAAAATTTCAACAACGAAAAAATGAATATAATGCAATTCCTTTCGAATTCTTTGTCACGAATAAATGGGGCATTCGGCCAAACCCATTTGCATTTAAAACGTGGGAAGATGGACCGTTCTTTCGGGACTGGCACCCCATCTCTCTCTCTCTCTCTCTCTCTCTCTCTCTCTCTCTCTCTCTCTCTCTCTCTCTCTCTCTCTCTCTCTCTCTCTCTCTCTCTCTCTCTCTCTCTCTCTCTCTCTCTCTCTCTCTCTCTCTCTCTCTCGCTCCCCCGCTCTGTCTCTCTTTATATTTTATACATTCAACATTCTACTTCCCTTCGTCGTGTATTTCCGTCAATGTCGTCGAAGACAAGACCGATCGTATTTCCATCCCCATCGATTCAAGTACCCATAATAATAATGGTAAAACATTATTTGAAAAATTATATTCTAAAGTGTGCAGCTACCTGAACCCACAGCTTAATTTCAGTCTGGCGAAGAAAAGGAAAAGGAGGGAAAAAACTGAGCCACTATTTTGCTGCCAACTTTTTAGGCCATTTCAAAACGCGGAGTGAAATAGCCTCAGGCATTCGTAAATTTTTCACTCGATTACTTGGCACGTTGACGGGGATAGACCGCATTGGCATTCATATTAAAAAGTTTTAATGCTAAAGCTATTAAAATTGAATTTAAGTATGCATTTAAGGTAGTAATCGCGCCAAGCGTCAAGGATGTTTCCAGTTATCAATAATAAAAAAAGCGTTGTTATGAGGTGATAGCTTATAATTAAAGTAATGCTCGAAAGTGCCTATTTTCTTTTATTTTGGTGAAAATTGTAGATAAATTTGCATAGATAAAATGTAAAAACATATATATAAGTCACCTGACAAAGAACACCAATCAGAGCGCTTGACGTCACACTTTGCAATACACGAACGAGTCGACGCTCTAAGCATCCTGCTTATACTAAGGCCGTTACTGTTTACTTTGTTCTAAAATACAATTTGCGGGATATTTCGATTTATTTTGAATTTTACTCGAGCTGTAATAATGGAGACTGGATTAATGAAGGCAAAAAGTTCGAACTTGCCTAGGATTGACTGCATAGTGGTGGCCAATTTTTTTACGTAAAACATGACTTCTGCTCTGCAGAATTCAGAAACGTGAAGACTTCCATATAAGTATACCCTAAAGAATTGTCATTTGTGCAACAAATAATGTATATAGCATTGATAATATGACAAACTCTGTGATAATTTGAACTAATTTTTAGGTTATGTATCTTTTTACAACTCGTTTTGTTTTATTTAATTGCAGGTCTTCATGACAGTCATACAGTGATGAATGGAATTTAGAATTCATCCTTGGAATTATTAATTCTGATATGTTTGTTATCGTGTTTGTTTGGAGACCCGTATTTTGTCGAGTATGACGTCACGCGCCGTCAAATGACAGGTGTGGACGTATTGGCGCGTATTTTTAAACGGGTGAATTGAAACGTGATTTTTGAAGAATTCGCTGCATGTAAATCGATGAAATAAACATTTAGAGATATATTATGTATATGTGAACAATTTTAAACACTTTCCCAATAATAGACAACATCCCTATTAAGTGCTTACATGAAAAATTCCAAAAGGCTTCACCGTTTCGTATTCGAGATATTGGCAATCAAAGATTGCACAGTTTTACACGTGTTCTTATGGGGAGCAGTGGAAAAAATTCACATTTCACGCAATAACTGCTAAAATTTTCTACAGATTTTTTTTAACCCGTCGTTGACATACTTGTATTTGGCCACGATTTTGACACACTCGGTCAATTTGACCCGGATAGTCCTTTATCCACCTGCTATTAACAAACCCTCAGTCGGTTCTTGTTGAAAAAAATAAGGGATGCACTTTAAACATTTATTAAACATTTATTAATATATCTGCATAATTGAAGTTCAGAAACTATAAAATTGAGTTATCAAAAATTATTGGAAATTTTCAATTTTGGGAAAATGAGCATTTTATTTCAAATTCGCCCGGGTCAAAATGACCCAGTATGTCAACGTAGGGTTAATTCTCAATTACACAGGCGCATATGACGGAGTTGGAAAAAAAACAAGAATTTTGTCCGTCTAGTTTCAGAGACATAGCGATTTAAATTGTGCAATGTCTAGCAACGCTATAGCCACGAAGCGATTGTAGCAGCTAGAGCCGGCGATCAGACAACGGTGCAAGCGGCGGCGCGTTCATCCTTAAAAAATGTACCTAGAGATGCGGCAGATTTTAATATTACTATTATATATTGCTAAATTAAAAATAGTGAATTAATAAAATTTTCTTTGTTCATAATCTCTACAGTCTCATTTTTTTCGTTTTTTTTTTATTTTTGAACGAGTCATAGTTTCGACCGCTTTTCTATTTTTGGTGATCGTGTTTGTTTGGCAAATATGCCTTTATGTCGCACTTGTTCCATTATTTGGGTAAGGTTCCGAAAACCCCCAATCTCCAATCGAGCTGGAAGATTGCACAACCCTCCCTTTTAATATTTTAAGATAGACCCTGAAGGAATTTTTGGCGGCGCGCAATAGTTTTTAGGTTTGGGTTTGTTTGGGTTTATGTGTGTTTATTTGTGTTTGTTTGGGTATTTATATTTGGACACAACGGAGAACACGATAACATATATAGGCATAAACGGAGACGTAGCAGATATAGATATTTTAAAATATTGAAAGAAAGGTTTGTGCAAAATTTCAGCTCGATCGGAGAGGGGGGGATATTAAGGGGAGTTACAAGTATATTATCAAATGAAATGTTACCACTATTATTGATAAATGTCCTCTCACGCAGTCCCAAAGATATATTTTCCTCAAAATAAAATAAAATAAAAACCACTACAAACCTGTAAACAACGAGCCTCGTTAAATTCTGATAATTATTTCCACGAATAAGTTCGCACGAAGACAAGATTGAACCAACATGAACCACTTCAGTGCTCTAAATTTAAGGAGTTACCCCCACTTGCGATTTTGAAAAAATCGATTTTTTTATTGCATTTTTTTTGAAGTATAAGTATCCGGGCCCATACAGAAGTATGGGCCCGGAATAGATGACTCTATGTAAGTTTACAAAAAAAAATATTTTCTTCGTGTAAACTGAAATTGAAACTTTAAACGCGTTTTTCTCAAAATGGCATTTCTGAAGTCGGTGACCAAGATTACTCGAACACTAATGAACCGATCTTCATGAAACTTTGCAGGCTTATTTAATACATAAAAATGTAGTCTTTAATCGTTCGATTTTTTTTTCGTTAAAATCAAACCATTAACTTTGACTGTCCGCCATTTTGTGAAAAATGAATATTTTTTAAAATCCTTCGATTAAAGACTAGTTTATACTTATATTTGACTAAATCCATCCGCATTTTTTTTTCAGATGATCCACTTCGCCGCAATGTTGCTCACCACAAACCGTGTAAATAAAAACATTATTTCATTGACGGCCATTTGCCACTAAACAATGTAATATTTTTCAATAAAAAAATTACTGAAAGTTCTTCAAGATGTGTTCTTTAAGATGGTATATTGATCGATTAAAAAAGTTTTGTAGTTTTCTCTAAAAAAATTCATGAAAAAGGCCCTTTTTGCGCTACAAGTGGGGGTAACGCCTTAACGATATCGCGATGTCCAATAAATCGCACCTTGCGGACAATAATTCCACCTGTCCCGATCGCAATTTATTTTCACTATTGTCATTTATTGTCTCCATTTCGGGTGTTATCATTCTGCTTATGATTTTCTCAGGATTTCCGCGGTGCGATCGAGATAAAAAAAAATACTCACGATATCCGCGCATCGAACAATAATGACTTCGTGTATTGCCTCTCACCACGAGACCTTACGTGCTCCTTTGCCATTTGCCATTGCTAATGCTCACAGGTGTTCCAACGGGACAAGGGCGCGCGTTTGCCCAAAAAAAAGGTAATCGACCATACCAAAAACAAAAAAATATATCGCAAATCGCTACTCGAAATTGCTCTTTGACGAGCTTAATCCAACGACAAATATTCTCCAAACTTCTCAACAACTCGCTCTTACCGAAAAAAAGATCTTCGAAAAGAATAATTTTCCACTCGCATTACGAAATATCAATTTTTTTGTAATTCATTAATTTCGTGTTTATTTTTCAAATAATTTAATATTTCCAACGAGATTTGCGAACATTTCGTGAGCACGAAATTCTCCATCGCAATTGCGAAAATAAACGCGTTTGAGAGGGGCCGGGTGAAAATTCCGACCTTGGAATGATTAAAACGCTCAAAACTCCGAAAGAATACTACCCCCAAAAATCAAAACTCCACAAGAATTTTCCACGAAAGACCAAAACTCCGAAAATCTGAACACCGTCAAAATAATTCGGCTATGGAAGTTATAAAGTTTCAAAATTTTCAATAAATCAACTAATTTTTTCGAGATTTTTTTTTTACTAAGAAGTGATTTTACGTCAATTTTGAAATTTGTCTAGACAATGTTATACGTTCTACATCATTTACAGTCGTCTGTGTAGACTTTCGCTGGCATGATCTTGACGAAACTTGTAATTTCGGAACATTAAAATTAGAAATTTTAGTGCGTCGGAGCATTCAAAGTTCCGAATTTCAACCCGGCCTCCATGTCAAGATCATGCCAGTGAAAATCTACACAGTTAACTGAAAATTATGTAGAACGTATAACATTCTCTAGACAAATTTCACAATTGACGTAAAATCAGTTCTTAATAAAAATAAAAAAGTCTCGAATTAATTCGTTGATTTATTGAAAATTTTGAAACTTTCAAAACTTGCATAGTCGAATTACTTTGACGGTGTTCAGATTTTCGGAGTTTTGGTCTTTCGTGTAAAATTCTTTCGGAGGTTTGACCTTTCAGGGTAGCATTCTTTCGGAGTTTTGAGCGTTCTGATCATTCAAAGTTCGGAATTTCAACCCGGCCCCATCTTGAATTTCGGAATTTTAAACCGTCGGAATTTCAATTCCGGAATTATAATTTGGAATTTTAAACCGTCGGAACATTCAAAGTTCGGAATTTCAACCCAGCCCCGTGTGAGACAAAAATTTAATTTCCATATTTAGGTTGAGTAGGCTCGATACAGAAAATAAGGACTAGTGTACAAATAAGTATACAAATCCCGAGGAATAAAGTTTTCAGCCCTTGGAAGATTGATGCCCTCGGTCACGTATAGTACACATTTTTAGCGGATCTGCGTCTCAAAAGCTTCGCATACATCGTGTCTATCTTTGTGTGTGCAACACGACCTCTCGTGATTGTGTCGAAATTGAGAATCTACTCCCGCGAGATTTTCAGTCGTGAGAAACTTTGTCCCTCGTCCTGTCCTCCCACTGGATCGTTGCAAACTCGTAAACTCGACAGACACACTTATATATATATATATACATGTGTGTATGTAAGAGCATCGTGAAGTGAATGTACTACAAGTAGTATTAGCAAGGAGAGAAATGTACTACCCGCGCGAGCGTCCCCGGTGACCGCGACAAATCGCAAAAGTTTTACGAAATGCTTCGACTTGCAAAGAAGCGAACTTTATTACAATCGAAATTGGATTGCATACATAAATATTCATGCACACTCAATGGCCAATGTTTTTGCGAAGAATTTTTTTCATCCTCCGGAGAACGGAAGGACGATGCTGTTTTTTTCCCGCAATTTTGGTATCGCACGCGCTCGGGGAATAAATTTTTCATCTTCTGTCTGTCGTCCTCGCTATGATGAATAAGGTGATTTAGATTGAAGCACTTTAACGGAAAGCAATTGTTTTTAGTAATTCCTTGATGGCGCTAGAGCGGTACTTTCGTAGGTGAATTTGTTGAGTGTTTTTTTATACAGGGAAATGTGGATGGAAGAAAAGTTTGGATGATCATGCTTAATGCTATATTGGATTTTTTTTTCTAGAAGTAGCCGTCATGGACCAGGAAAATCCAGAGTCTTAAGAGCCCAGTCTTCTAACCCTGGAGGTTGAGAATCTGAAATAATTCACGAAAATAGCATATACGTTCAAGTGAGATTATTTCGATTGCTGTAAAATCATTAGTCTCGAAAATAAATGGCAATAACGGTTTTCCATTTAGGATGGTTCTGTTTCCTAATTTTTTTACCGTACTCGAAAAATTTGACACGTCCAAGAAGACATTGACTTGGGACTGAATATATAAATTTTCCATCATAATTCATAAAAATAGGATGTAGTGAGTATTTTTCAGTCAAATTATTGCAGTCACTTTTAAATTATTAGTTTCGAAAATATAAATAGAAAAGGGATTTTGAGTAGAAAAGGATCTACCCGCTGTATACTCGACAATAGTAGGAAAGGGTCACCAGACAAAAAAGTTATCGAGTTTCACTTATCGACTATTCCAATTGCGTGCCTGTCCAATGAACTGAAAAACCCTGCTTCATTGACACCCGCTTCAACGCTTATTTATGTCGCGAATGTTGGATGATCTCAAAGATGACACGTGTCGTTGCGAACTCGCTCCGAGTGTCCAACTAATTACTTATATAATAACAATAATAATATGTAAATAATTTATATATATAGGATGACTAATAATTATGGCTAATAATTTATAAATATACTTCCGAATAGCTTCTACCTTCGATTTAGCCGAAATATACGACAGATCTTCTTTTTGGAAATATAAGTCTGCCTAAAAGGATTTTCGGGGCATCGCAATACTTTGCGAAACGTCGAATTTTAAAAACTGATAAATCGACGCACATATATATATATATATATATTAGGGTGATTCGTTTCAGGGTAACTTTTTTTTTCTCACCCATCGTGCCCGAAAACCTCTAGTTGGCACCCAAAAACAAAGTTTCATGAAAGGGGGGTATTGTCAAAAAATATTTAGAGGTCAAAATTGAAGGTTTCCCATTTGATTAACATTGAAAAAAATGTTTTTCTCATTATTAGTGTTACCATTCCGCGAATTTTGATATCGCGATATTTTCCAAGTGGGTTCTCATAGGAAATATGATACTTTACAATAAAGTTCATTGAGCCATGTCCGTAAATTCAACCGTTTCAGTGGTATCATTATTTCAAGTGAATATTGTATAAAAATATCTATTCAAACGGCTGTAACGCCTAAGCTATAAGATATATCGAAAAAAATTCAAATGAGAACTATGTAGAGAAAGTAATTTACTACAAAAAAGTCTTATAAGCCGAGCCCGTAAATTCAACTCTTTCTCAGCTATAGGTGGATGAAGTAAAATAAATAGATTTGTTTTTGTTTTAAAAAAATCTATTTATTTTACTTCATCCACCTATAGCTTTTTTCAATGTTAATCAAATGGGAAACCTTCAATTTTGATTCGCGACCTCTAAATATTTTTTGACAACACCCCCCTTTCACGAAAGTTCGTTTTTGGGTACCAACTAAAGGTTTTCGGGCACGATGGGTCGAAAAAAAAAGTTGCCCTAAAACGAATCACCCTAATATATATATATATATATATACAGGGTGTTAGGAAGGTGGATGCAAAGCCTGAAGAGGATAATAGGTCACCTGGTTAGGAACATATCTAACCTAGGTTACCTTAGTCCAAAGTCTAAGGATTTCGAGTTATCATGGTAAGTATGATTTTTGGAAAATTTCCCAAAATCAGGTACTAACTCGTTCATAATGTTCAAACAGACAATAATTGGTAACTAAAAATGTATTTGCGTCTTAGCTTAATGTGTATTTAATCGTCAAACACCAATACAATCATCTGTATCCACACGACTAAATACATGCGACGTGTTGAATAATTAAAAACTTGACAAAAAATAAAAATACCTCTTATATCAATGCTATTAAAAAAAAATGAAGATATACTGACACATTCAAACACTTTGAAAAACATCAACAATGAATGGACTTTCGATTGGTGTATCATACATATAGATACGTGCCTAATTCTCAGAACTAGAGCGCAAAAAACAAACCGAAGTCTTCTAATGTGATTAAAATAAATGAAGAAATAAAACATTTATGAATAATCAAATAATTTATTATTCATTTTCGAAGTGTGAACCGTGGTTCCTAATACACTTTCGGGCCCTATTTCGCACTTCAGTGGTCGTAACTTTTAATAACATGTCTATTTTGATATTTTTAAAAGCTTGACCTATTTTTTCAATTAAATGCTCCCGAGACATTATTTCTGTTGTATAGACCAGTTCTTTGGCTCGACCCCAGACATAAAAATCCATTGGGGTCAAATCAGGCGATCGAGCAGGCCAGGGCACCACCGGCCCTCCTCTTCCAATCCAATTGTTAGGAAAACAATTATCGAGATGTTCCCTGACACTGACACGGTAGTGTGCTGGGCAGCCATCGTTTTGAAAAATTATTTCTCTCCCACTTTCCATCGTTGGCACTTTCTCCAGTAGGTTTGGCAGTTCATTTTGTAAAAACTCCAAATAGTTGTCTCTATTTAAACAATCTGGGAGGAAGTGTGGCCCAATCAAATGGCGGCCAATTACACCTGCCCATACGTTCACCGAAAATTTTCTTTGGAAGGAAACTTGTTTTTTCCAATGCGGATTTGCATCTTTATCGGCCCATTCATGTAGGTTATGGAAGTTTGTTATACCTTCTCTGGTAAACTGTGATTCGTCGGTCCATAAAATGCTTTTCAGAAACCAAGAGTCTTCAATATCCCCATTTAATAAAAATCGACAAAATTGTACTCTCCGGGCAGGATCTGTATCTTCCAAACTTTGTACTTTTGTGCCATGGAAAGGATATTTCCCCTCACGATGTATAGTTGTCCACACTCTCCATGTAGATATGCCAAGGTTTCGAGACACTGTTCTGGTGCTTGTCGTAGGGTCATTTTCGAATGCTTGTAAAATAAGCTCGTCTTCATGAACTGAATGTTGACCTGGATTAGTTTCAGATACCGAGCCTTGGACACTTCCAGTTTCACCAAGTCGACGATACGTATTGTAGAACACTCTGACGTTAGGCAATCTACGATCAGGCCAACGTTCTTGATACATTCGTCGTGCCAAAGATCCGTTTCCATCGGCTTTACCGTACATAAAAATGATATCGGCATACTCTTCATTGGTAAAAGAACTCATTTTATAAATAAATTGTCCAAAAAGATCCAAAGAACACGCAGTTACAAGGAGCTGTCAACACACAATCCAAGCACGGAATACGGAAATAAATACGAAAACGTACGGGCAGTCGGTTTGCTGCAGCGCCCGATGACCCCTAAACGCCACAACAGCGGCGTGTAGGTTATTTTAATAAACGAGAAATACAGAGTCTACTGTTGTGAGTGTCCCTCAGTTTGGTTTTTGAGCTCTAGTTCTGAGAATTAGACAGGTATCTACATATATGATACACCAATCGAAAGAGCATTGATTGTTCATGTTTTTAAAAATGTTTGAATATTTCAGTATACTTTCATTTTTTTTTTAATATCTTTAACATAAAAGGTATTTTTATTTTTTGACAAGTTTTTAATTATTCAACACGTCCCACTTAGTTAGTTGTGCGAATACAGATGATTGAATTGGTGTTTGTCGATTGAATACACATTAAGCTAAGATGCAAATAAGTTTTTCGTTATCAATTATTGTCTGTTTGAACGTTATGAATGAGTTAGTACCTGATTTTGGGAAATTTTCCAAAAATGATACTTACCATGATAACTCGAAATTCTTAAACTTTGGACTAAGGTAACCTAAGTTAGATATGTTCCTAACCAGGTGACCTATCATCCCCTTAAGCCTTTGCATCCACCTTCCTAACACCCTGTATATATATATATATATATATATATATATATATATATATATATATATATATATATATATATATCATATCGCGCTACTGCTATCCCTACTTCGTCCACATGATCGACCCAACAAACCCACAAAATTCAAACACACACAGCCGAGCCTGAGCAAACCCTACAAAACCAAAACAACACAATCAAGATCGAAGAAACACAACCAAAATTTCAATAAACCCAACCTCAACAAATCCAAAATCCGAGCAAACCAAAACAAACACACACACGCCACGAGCGACGAACGTGGCTGATCATGTCGGTAAACTAGGGTTTCCCTACTCACACGTCATATAAGATATAGATATAAACGTGCGTTCGTTATTAATTTTAAAAATTTCATATTTCGAAAACTATTGCAATGTGCCAAAAATCCATTTATCAGTGACTTATGATATCAAAACAAAGATCTGTTCAAAATTTCAAATCGGAAGTAGCAGCTTTTCAGACCTACAGCCTAATTTATTTAATAGCAATATACAAGTAATTTATATATAAATAAACATGATTAATAATTTCCGCGCGTCTTAAAATCAAAGCGCAATTTAGCTTGCAAATTTTTAATGACGAATTTTTTCACAATTGCTGGCGCGTAAACATCCCAAGGATTCTCCATAGCCTGATGAAGGGCAGCTTCCCGTTTGGTGAGCAAGAGATTGTTCCATGGTGACCAGAGACTGTTGGGATCGAAGCGCACGAGAACGAGACGATAAAGATCGTCGCACTCGGAAATAGCTGATCTTCCATGCCACACATAATTAACGAGACGATAAATAATTCTCGGTTCGATGAGCCAAGCTGGAGCACGAATGTTCGGCAACGAGGAGCCCGTCAGTTCGCTCTCACGGATTTTCAAATCCCGGATCATAATCTCGTAAGGTTCGTAAATGATTTTAGCCTCCTTGCTGGGTTGTAATTTCCGGCATTTCTGGCAGGTGGGCGAGAGTTTGCGACACGCGGAAAGATCGTCAATCGTGAAAAATTTGCCGCACCTTTTGCACGGCTTCGTAAAGGAGAACGTTTTTATTTTCGTATTTTGGGGAATCCCCGAGGTTGGTACGTTGTCGATTTTTCGGCTGGATCCGCAGGAATTTTTGGTCAAACGCAAGAGGGCAAGTTTGAGGCGATTCCTCAGGGAATCGAGGACTCTCTCGTCTCGGCTTATGGCGACCAGTTGGATCTCTTGATCGACGAGAGACACGAGATCCTCGGCGTATCGGCAACTATGCTGAGCCGCGTATCTACGCAATTTTTTCAAAATTTCCATTCTCACGTAGCCCGGAAGCTCCAGGTCGGCGAGAGATCGGTAAAAATCCCGAAGTTCCCGCGCCCTTTGGACCCTCAGGGTATCAACGAGAATTCTTTTTTCTCCGTTCGCCAAAGACCAGACCTCGGACTCGGCGAGCTCCTCGAGATCTTCCAGGCGTCTGCGCTCCCTCATTTCCCCACGTACGCGCGACTTGACCGTCTCGATGGATCGTAAAATCTCTATCTCTCGGTGAAGAATTGTCGATCGCGCCGCGAGCTTGCTCGTGCCGAAGAGGTCACGATCGAGCCTCGCGTTCTCGTAAAATCGCCAACGCTCGAGGACGCTGCGAAGCATCTCAAAATCCGAGCGTCTCGTCGGCGCCACGAAATTTACAATCTCGAATTGGCTCGCGCGACAGTGACGGAAGTGATGAATTCTCTCGGGCTGCCGCGGTGTCAGGGCGCGGGTCTCGCGAGACAAACGAGCCAGCGCGCCTATGTTCACCCTCGCCCTGTAGGCTCTGAATAGGAAGGAACGAAAATACATCCAATGATTTGCGAGCCCTTTCTTTGTTCTTTGTTTTTTGGTCAACGGCTTCCCATTAGGGGAGACCCGAGTGTAGCGGACAGCCCAGGCAAAGCGAAGGCACCACGCGCAAACGCTGCCCAGATACCCTCACGAGCAAATGCTGCCCGAATAATCCCACGCGCAAACGCTGCGCGAATACCTCCACGCGCAAACGCTGCCCGAATTCCCCCACGCGCAAACGCTGCCCGAATAGCCCCACGCGCAAACACTGCGCGAATACCCCCATGCGCAAACGCTGCCTGAATATCCCCACGCGCAAACACTGTGCGGATACCTCCACGCGCAAACGCAGCCCGAATACCCCCACGCGCAAACAGTGCGCGGATACCCCCACGCGCAAACGCTGCGCGAATACCCCCACGCGCAACCGTTGCCCGAATACCCCCACGCGCAAACACTGCGCGAATACCCCCACGCGCAAACGCTGCGCGAATACCCCCACGCGCAAACGCTGTGAGAATACCCCCACGCGCGAATACTGCCCAAATACCCCCACGCGCAAACGCTGCGCGAATACCTCCGCGCGGAAACGCTGCCCGAATACCCCCACGCGCAAACGCTGTACGGATATCCCCACGCGCAAACGCTGCCCGAATGCCCCCACGCGCAAACAGTGCGCGGATACCCCCACGCGCAACCGCTTGCGCGAATACCCCCACGCGCAAACGCTGCGCGAATACCCTCACGCGCAACCGTTGCCCGAATACCCCCACGCGCAAACACTGCGCGAATACCCCCACGCGCAAACGCTGCGCGAATACCTCCGCGCGCAAACGCTGCCCGAATACCCCCACGCGCAAACAGTGTGCGGATACCCCCGGCGCAAACGCTCCACGAATACCCCCACGCGCAAACGCTGCCCGAATACCCCCACGCGCAAACGCTGCCCGAATTCCCCCACGCGCAAACACTGCGCGAATACCCCCATGCGCAAACGCTGCCCGAATACCCCCACGTGCAAACACTGCCCGAATACCCCCACGCGCAAAACGCTGCGCGAATACCCCCACGCGCGAACGCTGCGCGAATGCCCCCACGCGCGAACGCTGCTAGTGGGGGTATTCGCTTTGCCTGGGCTGTCCGCTATGCCCGGGTCTCCCCTGTACATCGAGGCTCACCTGTAGCACTTTTGGATCTTCATTGCGGACTCCTCCTCCAGGCTGCAAATTCAAATTCAATTGAATAGTCGTCGTACTCGTTTTACTTCTGGATGAGCCACGCAAATGCACGAGTTCGCACGTACGAGATTGAATGGACAAAATTTAATATCCTCGGAAGTAAGCAGAGTACGGACGAATTGAAATGTATTTCGAGGAACGACGCAAGGTCTGGCCGTTTTTAACGAATTTACGAATTTCGGAGTGAAGTGCACATTTGCCGCTCGGAAGGAGATAACGTAGTTTGAATTTTTAACGCGGTACAATATTTTGCTAGACGCAATATATTTATCGGTAACACTGTACTCGTTAATTTGTTTGCGATAATAGAAAGAACTAGACTCGGAGAGCTCAATTTTATGTGAAAAAGTAACGCTGCAGCGCTGGACTAAGTGACACGTGTCGAGAATTTTTTATACTATAATGTTTCATCCGGTAAGTGCACACGCGAATTTTGTCTCGACTATCAAGTATTGCGTACACGATAGCTTCTCGAACTTTTTTCTTTTAATTTTTGACTGTTTGATTGGGTTTTTTTGTGCGTGTTTTATTTGAAAAGCAGATCCGTTTTTTTCTGTTCTTAGATCCGTTCTTAAATTCTGTTTCTAACAGGATTCGAATCCATTAAATTCTATTTCTAACAGGATTCTAATCACTTGTGCTATTTTTAGCATAAGAACTGTTAGCAGGATTCTAATCACTTGAGTTATAATTCTATCGGGAGTCTAATCCCTTAAGTTTTAATTCCAACAGGATTCTAATCCTTTAAATTCTAATTCTAGCCGGATTCCAATCACTTAATTTCTAATTCTCACAGGATTCTAATTACTCATGTTCTGATTCTAACAGGAATCTATTCCCTTAAGGGAAGGTTCTGCCTTGTTGGGCCAAAAAATGTACGATTTTTCACCAATTTTTTATGCGAAAAGTATTAAATATAAAATGTTGATATTTGGTATGTTGACTAAGCGGTCTTTATCGAACATCGAAATATTTTTTAAAGTTTAACAAAACACGGTGGTGGGAGTGGGAGGAGCCACGAATGTCGGTGCGCGGGCGATGACATTCTTCGCTTGCGGAAGTCCTAAGTCCCGGACAGGTGATCTGAAGCAAAAAAAATCAAACATATTTTTTACTTTGTACAATATTGTGTAGTTGACTCAAAATCAAGAAGAAAAATTGACAAATAAAAAAATAGTGAGCAAAAAACTGCGAGAATTTTTGGGAAAAAAATAAACTTCCTTCCGATCGCTCACTATTTTTTTATTTTTCAATTTTTCTTCTTGATTCTAGGTCAACTTATACACAATATTGTACAAAGTTAAAATATATTCGATTTTTTTGCTTCAGATCACCTGTCGGAGACTTAGGACTTCCGCAAGCGAAGAATGTCATTGCCCGCGCACCAACATACGTGGCTCCTCCCACTTCCACCACCATGTTTCGTCGAACTTTAAAAAATATTTTGATGTTCAATAAAGACCGCTTAGTCAACATACCAAATACCAACATTCTATATTTAATACTTTTCGTATAAAAAATCGGTGAAAAATCGAACATTTTTTGGCCCAACAAGGCAGAACCTTTCCTTAAGGGGTGAGATGCAGTCAGAATTTAAAAAAAAAAAAAAATTTCACATTTTCTTGAAGTATGATGTTTCGAAAATATTCCCTAAAAATTTCAAGTCAAGTCGATGAATAGTTTCCGGGATATCCCACAATTAGTGAAGGGGCGTCGGGTCCCCATGGCAGGTAGCGTCTGATAAATGCGCAAACGATAATACCCGGGAAGGCAGAATGCTTCGAAGACAACAACAAATTGATATTTTAGAAGCTTCCACATCGGCAGAAGCCCTATTGTATGGGCCAGGAATTGATGATTCGATGTAAGTAATTTTTTAATAAGTATTTCTATACAAAAATCAAGTGCAAAATTGGAAAACTCTTTCAGAATTTTTCAAAAATTTATTACTCAAAAACTATGAACTTTAGCAAAATTTTATCAGGAATACTTTCGTTTTACAATTGCCCAAAATGGTTTAAAAAAATAATTTATCCCGAAAAACTTTAATTTTTTAAAAAATTGTTCTAACAATTGGCTATAAACAATTGAATGCTCGAATTTTCGGCAAAAAATTGTGATATTCGGATTCAGCGGATCAAGATACATAAAAAAAAGTTTAGCTCCATCCATCGAGCTCAAACTTTTACGAACATATAATACCGTATCCACATCGAAAAACTTTAAACGTGTTTTTCTCGAAACTTCGTTTTTCAAGTCGGTGACCACTATAATTCAAAAACCACTCGATGTATTTTGATGAAATTTGATGTGCTTATTGATAGCATTAAAAACTAGTCCTTGATAGGATTTTCATTTTTGTTGAAAATTTCTATTTTTTAAAACAATAAACGAGCGATTTTCTTGTCGACAATCATAAGTTATCTGTCGGAAGCCGCCATTTTGTTATTTTTTTAAAGAAAAAAAAGGTTCGATTAAGGACTAAATTTATTATTAAACTAATGATTTTATTTCGTTTTTTAATTTCAGATGGTCCAGTAAAATTTTATGATGATCACCGCAAAGCACTACATGCCGAAGGGGGTCCGACAAAGATGGGGATATTTTTATAAATAATCAATATTTTTCTTTGAAAATTTGTACAAGTCAAGTTGAAATATAACATAAAAAGTCTATGTTACCACTTTTGTAAAACAAACTTAATTACTATTTTAAAAAAATATTGAAAATGCTCGTTTTTTCACGCCTCTGACTGCATCTCACCTCTTAAGTTGTAATCCTAACAGGGTTCCAATCCCTTCAGTTCTAATTGTCACAGGATTCCAATCCCTTAAATTCTAATTTCAACACGATTCTAATCCTTTAATTTCTAATCCTAACTCTATTATAATCTCGTAAATATTAATTCGAAGAGAATTTCGATATCTCCAGTTCTAATCATAACAGAATTCTAATCTCTTGCGTTCTGATTCTAACAGGATTATAATCCCTTGAATATTAATTCGAACCGAATTTTAATCCCTCAAGTTCTAATCATAACAGCATTCCAATCTCTTGAGTCCTAATTCTAACAGGATTCTAATCCAACAAGTTCTGTTTCTCGCAAGATTTTAATCCTCTAAATTCTGATCCTAACAGGATTCCAATTCCTTAAGTTTCTAATTCTAACAGGATTCTTATCCATTAAGTTCTAACTCTAACAGGATTCTAATTGCTTAAGGAAACATCACCGTAACATTTTCCAAAAATCGTCTTCTTTTTCTTCATCCGCTGGTATAGACGGTTATAAACATGGACCTGGCATCGCCGATTGATCGTAAGTGAACTATGAACAATTTATATGAAAATTGCGCACTCAAAACTGTAAACGCTCCTTTTTTCGAAGACATTTTCAACCGTTAGAAATAACGTAAAAAAATGAAAATAAGCGTTTAAAAATTTTATTTTCTGTTCTTCGTGAGTGCTTTGATTTGACATTAAAAAATCAGACTGATTAGCGTATTTCAACTATCGAAAAAAAAAATCGCGAAAATCAGCTATTTTCGAGCTATTGCTGTGAAGATTCCTCAAACTTTAATTCAAACAGGATTCTAATTCCTTAAAATTACACGAGGGATGACGTGTACCTGGACAAACGAATGGGGCAGCTCAGGTTAATCCGTGTCCGGGAGCATTCGTCGATTTCCGACGTGTCGGTGAAGCGTGGGAGGTTGTAGCGATTGTTGGTCGACGGAGTGGCTCTTGGCTGTGTCGCGTACGGCGTTACCAATTTATCTCGAAGATCTGGCAAACGAGACGTCTGGGTTGCCCGTTCGCAGGCGACACTCGTGTACTTGCAACGGTACGAGGCCAAAAGCGTCATCAACACGGACGTATCGGTACCAACACAACGATCGCGAGTCCCGGTGATCACGTTCGAGCCCCGGGTGTAGCAAGAACCAGCCGGCGAATCGTCATCCCCGCGCTTCTTTCCACCCCTCGGATAAACGACGGTATCCCCGGGGCACGTTTGCGTGCGGGCGTCGTGATATTCCGTCCCCGTTACGACGTTTCTCCATCCACCGAGGAAAGGCTTCGCGAAGCACCGGTCCTCTATCTCGACCACGATAACCATCCTTTAAATCTCACCCCCGGACCGATCAAACGAGCCGCTCCGTCGGGCTGAAGGGCGCGCACGGTTATTCGCGGTTGGAGCTTCCGCTGGTCGTGCTGGTGGACATCCTCGATGTTGTTTTGAGGTCGCTAATGTGTTTTTTTTATGCCGAGTTTTAAGGGTGACCTCGTCTTCGTGAATTTTAAGGGGAGAGATACCCTTAGGCGAGGACATTTTTTGTTGATTTTCATGATTTTTTTTCAAAAGGAACAATTTCTTCACCATTTTTTAGTCTTAGTCTTCTGACTGTAAACGCTAAAAAAGACTATTTTCATGATTTTGTCGGTAGATTTATATTATAGATATTGATATAAAAGTTGTTACACTTATTAAATACACTTTCGAAATACATTTTTTTTTAAATTGTGTTTATGTAACCCAAACAAACTTTAAACGCGTTTTTCTCGAAACAACGTTTTGCGACGGCTTGTTGATAACATCTTCGAAACAACTGAACCGGTCCTTATGAAATTTTAACCACACATTCTTTACCACTATATCTATAGCGCATATCAAGGATTTAAAAAATGTTTGATATCTACTCATTTTTTGGGGATAAATGGTAAAAAAACAAGTTTTTTTGTTTTCGAAAAATGTCCGCCATTTTGTTATTTTTGCATATATCAAAAATCGTATGATATGCGCTATAGCCATTAACATACTGAATGTAAAACTGTTCGATTTTTTGTTTCGGATGATCCATCTCCCAGATTTCATCAACAGTGCAGACCTACAATTTTTTAGGACATTTTTTGAACTACCATTTTCGTCTATAAATAGTGACTTAAGGTATTTTGTGGGGGCATAAGGAGGGCCCTTCCGAAACTTTGGTTAAATTAAGTGGCGCTTAATAAAAATAAGTCACAATCAATCATCATACCCAACGATAAACTGGAATAAAAAATTTCGCGCAAATTTAATAGATTTAAACATTTTTACATTTTCTCTGAAAAGTCGCGGCTACGAAAATTCTTCTGCTAATCACATTTTTCTAAGTTTTATCATTAATATTTTCGTTAAACATTCAGTGACGCCCTGTTTTTATTGTCGTTAGGGAATTTTTAGATTTTTTTACACGCGTGAGCAGTTTACATCAGGCGTCTAGAGTTGTGTAGTGTATAAATTATTAGATGAAAATGTGGCCAGCGTGTAATCTCCATACACCGCAGTATAAATGCGACGATTTTTAGTCATAATTGTTTGTTAAAAGTTCGGTAACTTAGCTTGAAATTTTACCAGTATACGAAGATGTATTTTTCACTTGATTATAGACGAAAATCAACTAATTGTTAAAAATTCGAGTTCGTGAAAGGAATACCTTATGTAAATCAAAACATTTTTATAAATGTATTTCGAAAGTGTATTTATTAAGTGTGACAACTTTTATATCGATATCTATACTATAAACCTATCAAAAATTCATGAAAATAGCCTTTATAGCGTCTAAAATGAGAAAACCCCTTAATCTTAAAAAAATTGTGAAGGTATGGCGCGGTCTTCTAAACTGCATTTTCAAAACTGGCGTGACGTATAGCTAAAAAACTAATCGACCGAACCTGATGAAATTTCGTATAAATCTTTCTAACCTTATTGTCTAAAACATTATACTAAATGTTTTGGAAAATTTAAAAAAAGTAGTTTTTATTGCAAAATGAAGCCATTTTTTCGAAAAATTCAATCTCTTTGTTTCAAAGCGTACCATTTCATCGAATTTCAACGTTTCTCACTTTTTTTTGGTTCATACTCTGCGTATGAGTGTTAATGAAAGAAAAATCTTTGTAGTTTTTTTTCAGATCAATTCTGCCCACGCTACGTGTCACGCCGTTAGGAGACCGTGCCATACTTCCACCATTTTTGAAGATTAAGGGGTGACACCATTGTAAAATTGTCAAAAAATTGATTTTTTTTTTAATTGGCGTAAAAGATACTTCGAACTATCTAGAATAAGGAGAAAGAAGTTTGGTACCTCTAAAACAAAGTTCCGCAGGCCCGTGTGGGTCTGCGGTGGTAGTGGCTGGCCCGTGTGCAAGACGTTTTTCTCGGAACACAATTTTTGAAAACGGCACGCCGCATAACTCCAACAATTTTCATTCTTTTCACTCCAAATTTTGAGCACATCTTTTAAATAACATTCCGAAGAGAAATACATATGGGATTTTCTATGAGTTAATTATTATGTTAGGTATTAACGAATGATCGTCTTTTTTCCTATCAAAAATTGAGTTTTTACTTTAAATGCTTGCCAATTACACAAAAATTCATATTTTCACAATCCCCTACGTGTTTCTCTAGCTATACTCATGTAAATTAATAGAATATCTTTTATTTTTTCCAAATTCAAATTTGCGTCAGTTATACTGCGTGCCGCAGAGCGTCTCAAATTCAACATGCCTCGCGAAAACGACTCCGGCGTCACCATTTTGTATATTTTTTTAATATCAATTTTTTTGTTCACTTGAAGATATGACTAATAACATCCTTGAATATTATTATCCTCTTACTTGTCCTTCGAAGCAAAAAAAATCGCGATAAATCACGTAATCTTACACGTTTACAGTGGTGTAAGCCCTTAATTAAAAAAATACATGCAACCGCCAAAAGTAGTCATAAAACATACGCTGAGTCTCAAAACTAGCGAGGAAATCTTTCCTTTGGATAAAAAAAAATGAAAAACAGCCATTTTCCCTCGCCTAAAGATATCCCCCCCCCCCCTTAATGAAGACTACCGGTTTAAAAATGTCAATTTCGACAATTTTATACGAATACCTAGATGAGAGAATGAAAATTCCGTTTAGTGGCCTTTATTCTTCTTATCTTCGAGCATCCTTACAAATTTTCTGACTTGATTTTGTAACAAAATGGCGGCACTGAAGGTGGATGAAGCGACTCAGCTTTGTTTGATAGTGTTCTGCTGCCGGCAAGAGTTCTCTTCCAATTTTTTACCCACAATGCAAATTAAAAATAGTTCGAGTTCCAGATAAGATTTGCCTTTGAATATCGATTTGAGTCGAAAGAATATCGATTTTGAATAAAATGGTGCATGTTTTAAAAAAAATTGTTTTCGGTAAAAAAAATCACCAAAAACATTTTTTTCGGCAACATTTTTTAACATATACAAAATCTTCCACGTGCTTCAATGTAAAATGTTGTTATAAGGTTCCAATAAAAATATCAAGTCAAACGATGAAGCAATATAAAGGTGCCAGCCGCAGGATACTATCAGACAAAGATTCAGGATCAGGAGAAGAACAAAAATTGTAAATATACTCAAAGGTATGTAGAATAAAGGCCACGAAACGGAATTTCCATTCTATCAACTGGGTTCCCATAAAAAATTGTCGAAATTCACCTTTTTTCGAGGATCTAAACTGGTAGTCTCCTTTGTGAATGTACGAAAGATACAGGCAAAGGTAGCCGAAATGTTTGTTTTGCTTTTGAACATTTTTTTTTTGGTTGGTTCCTTTCATTTCATTCTTAAGGCGGGATACACACTTACGACGATCACAAAAACGATTTCTTTTTTTTCTTCAAACGTTAGAACTATATATGTAGAATATCTTCCCAAAGTTTCAAAGCAAAATTCGAAAAACTTCAAACGTTACAGCTCGTCAACGCAGTGCCTCACCGCTCGGATTCGGAGCGGGCGTGAACTTCAAACGCGTTTTTTTCTCAAAACTGCATTATCGAAATTGGCGTGCAGGATTACTCAAAAACTATTAAGCCGATTGGGATAAAATTCGGTAGAAATATTGATAATATTGGTACCTTCTACTTGACGAGAATTGTTTTTGAAAAATTGGAAAAAAAAACTACTTTTTTAATCCACATTTTACAGAATTATTTCTTATTTTAAAAAATTCCTCAATATTGCTTATCTTTTCCTGTCTAAATGTTTACCCCTTAATGATAATTTTTGTTCATTCGATAAGAATAAAAACAAAATTGTTGTGCGAGCACATGTGTTGAAGCAGTGAAAAATCATTATTTTCAACATTACCTTGTTGGTAATGGTAATAACCATTAACGACGTAATTTCAAGTTAATTTTGAATAAGCGAGGCCAGAGGTTGAGTTCCAGGGGTAAATATGCGTGATTTATTTAGCAAGTAGTACGAGTCGATAAGATTATCGGGACGTGCGGTGTGGCTGACCACAATTGACCCTAACCACTGGGAAATGAGGGTGAAACGAGGCCAGGCACGAATCCAGTAAACGTGGTCTCTAAGAACGATGTTTCCATTAGAAGGACGAATAAATCGGCTCCATTACACGAATTTCGTTAATTATCTAATTACCCTTGATTAATAGCGCAATTTTTGTTGGGTAAATTGGTCTCTTTTCCATAATAACATAGAAGCCTTTAATTTCAATTTCGAACCTTAATTTGAACTATTTAAAGGGCAACGTTGTGGTTCTTGATTATCAAAGTGAATTCTACCGTGTCCGGAAATGAGAATCGATCATTCTTATCTTGGATATCGCTACAAACATCTGCTGAATCATGCAGTGGGAATTATTTATCGTGTTTCACACACGTCTCCAATTTCCATTGTAACCATATACCCGCTGCAGAGAATTTCCTTGACATTTACGAGCACAATATTACCCGAGACATTAAACCTCACGCGGCACCATAAAAAAAAAGAAGCAAATTGCCACTTGGCTTTCAGCAGTAATGACGAAATAAAAATTGTTCGACATCAATATCCATAGAAGTCCTTAATAAAAAATTGAAAGAAAAAAATGTTTCTGTATATTTCATTCCTCCCTTCCTCAAATTCGATACATAATCTGATTAATTCTTTGATATCGGAATTTCAAGGTTACAATATTGACAAAATCGTTTACTTGAAAATTAAGGCCAAATATAAAGTGGGCCAAGATTATTTGCGACTGTGGCGAATGACGAAACTGTTTGTGAAGAGTACACAAGAATCGCAATTTTATACGGAACGACGTCCGGGACTGGCGTTACTTTTGTTTCCACCCTCATAATGACGGTGCTGTATTTACAGGAATAATTTCGTCGCAGCTTTGGCGAGGATACGACACGCGGAGGAAGAACTTTAAACCACAATTCTTGGTCCACGTTAATTATTTAAGTTTTAACCGTAACGCGAGGACGACCAACGGCGAAGCTTGGCTAGCGTTCTCGTATTCTCAAAGGAATAGACTCGGTTCCCGAGAATCCCGGATACTAATTGTGCCAGGTAAGATACACAACTATGCCCGTTTGAACAAATCCTTTGCGGATGGTGGATCGGAGAAGGAATTTTTATTTTTCGAAAGTTCGTTGCTGCGATCGAGCATTTTTTCGTTGAATAAAAATTATAAATTCTACATAAGGGATATACAAATTGTTTGGGAATTTTATTTAGGAATAATAATAATTGTATAAAACAATAATTCTTTTTAAAAAATTCTATAAAATAATAAATCTATAAACAGAATTCTATAGAATAATAAATCTATAAAAAGAATTCTATGAAATAATAATTCTATAAAAAGCAGTGCATAGAAAACGCGATCTTTGTTCAATCAACATGATACGGTCGGAACAAACCTAAAGAGACCGAATATGTGACATTCGGGACAATCTTTTTCTGCTCTGAATAAAAAACGAATGGCAATGCCTCCTTTGTATGAAAAAAATGGTGATAAAAAAAAACTTTTCGCAGGCTGATATTTAATCCTGGTAACGGATAATCACGATTGTTAATTACGTTCTGCAAATCTTTTCATGGCATTTTTTTAGTCGAGGTAAACCGAAATTGCTAAACTTTGACCAGTCAACTTTGAAATAAATTGGAAAAAAATGTTTGATTTTCGAATTAAAAAATCCAAAAATGTATTTACCGCAAGGCGACGATATTTTCACTTGTTTGAAATTATAGTGGTCTTCAATGTATTCAATTTCGCCGACCTTGAAGCTATAGGGGAAATTCCCAAATCCAAAATTAGTATATTGTGCAGCTGCAATTTTTTGAGTTGTGTCATCGTTATGGAGTGCACTGTTAAGCGAAAAATAAATGAGCGTGACAGTTTTTTGCTTCCCTAAGTGAAAAACGAATCGCAAAGCCTGTTTTTTTAATGTTCTAATAAGAAAAGAAAAGCTTTCCGCAAGCTAATATTAAGTCCTGGTAGCGAATAATTACGATTACAATTACGTTCTCGATATCTCTTCGTAGCATTTTTAAAAAATGTCAAGTCAAACCAACGTTACTAATTTTGAACAGTGAAGTTTGCAAAAATACAAATTAGCAAAAATGTTCAAATTTCGAATTAAAAATTCCGAAAACGTATTTACTGCAAACTCACGATTTTGTATTTTCTTAGTATAGCGAAATTTTCAGTATAATTGAGGTTGACGGAATTTTACCTTGAAGCTATTGAGAAGAAAATTTTCAAATGCAAAATTTGTGTATGCGCGACCATAGACGCGCAATCCGATTTTTTGTATGGAAAAGAAAGCTGTCTACTTCAAGAGGACTGACCGTTTATTGTCGGCTATGTTGAACCATCGCACGCATATTCTCGTGTTACAAATAAGAATCTCAACCCCCACTGCCATGCGCGAATAATTACAAGTCGAGAATTTGGTAGTCCCGATAATTACGAATTACCCGAATTACGGCACAACCGAAAATCACATTCGAGTGCGAGACCGAATGCAGTGCCTGTCCCGAGCTCGTAATGCGGAGCTTCACATTCCTCAGCATCGGGATGTTGCCAATGGATACGAGAGTTTAGTCGATTATTCGTGATTTTCCGCGTGCGCAATGTGGCACACGCTTTTTCGAAAAATAATACAAAAAATATATATTTCCGCAACAAGTAGAATGCAAGATTTAAAAAACATTTTTTTATCGGGATAATTTTTGTACAGGAATCAATTATTATAGACGGTATATTTGTATTAAATTTTTCAAAAATCCGTACAAAATTTTATATTTTTTGTTTATTTGGATCAGTATGATGATGTTAAGGGATAACAGCAGTCTAAAATTTTGCAAAAATCGTTTTTTTTTTTTTGCTTCAAAAATACTTTGGGGTTATGAAAACAATATGCAATTGGTCCTGTAGAGAAATTTTTTTATGGCTCAATTGTCGATTTTGCCGCAGCGCCTCGGACTTCTTTCGGGCGTCTCGTACAACTTTAAACGCGTTTTTTTCGAAACCACTTTTTTCAAACTGGGAGGACGGATTACTCGAACACCTTTGCATGAATCGATTTGAAATTTTGATAGTAGCTTCACAATTACATTCGTTATGGGAATACGTAGCCGTTTTTTGATGAAATGTAAACTTTCTTTTTACAAACAATTTACTGCTTATTTTTTGGTACAAAAATCGATTGATTTCTTTCAAAGTGCGACATTTTTTCAAAATTTGATTTAAAAAAAGATCCCTGCGTAGTCCCATAGATAATAATATATAGATTATAATTTTGTTTGGTTTTTGTTCCAGGTTTTATACTTTACGAGAAAACCGTTCTCCCGTGAAGCTATTTGTAAGAAACACCATTTTTAAGATGGACTCTGTTGCTGCCATTTTGTATGAAAATTACAATTAAAATAATATTTTTTTATACTTTAATATGTGTTAAATAACCCCTCTCAAAAGAAATCCTATTCCTTTTTTCATACTCCCGAAATAAATTGTCAAAGTTAGGCCTTATTTTCTACCGCTAGGGCGGTGTTATCCCTCAAGTATGAGATTAAAAAACACTATTGAGGCTTTAATTTTTTCAAATTTTAAAACGCTCGTCCTACTCTAATTTACTTACATTTTATTGTCACTTTTTAGTTGAATATTTTATTTACTTACTATTGAAAGTACATCAACATTGTTAGGCGATACGCCCGTTTGGAAAATTCAAAATACACTTGACAAATATTTTTTAAATATTACTTTCCAACTAGTGTCTCATATGAAGACTGAAATTTCCACCCCGTCGATAAGGGCGATTTTCTAACGTCTCGCAAACTCGTCGAGGCGCGAAGGAGTCGTTCCTCCAGACGATTCTTCTTGTGCTCGAGCTGCGGATGGCGGATGTTCCTCCGTGTCCGGTACCATCTTTTGGGACGGGAGGTCCGCGGGCCGAAATTTCTTTTCGTAATGTATTAATTCCCTTCGATCGAAAATTGAAAAGGGCATTACCATTTTTAAATAAAAAAAGGCAGTTACCATTTCAAAATAAAAAAAGACCATTACCATTTTAAAATTTAAAAAAGGTTATAACCATTAGCAATAATAAAAGGCCATAACCATTTTAAAATAACAAAAGTCCATTGCCATTATAAAATAAAAGGGGCCATTACCATTGTCCAATAATAGAAGGCCATTACCATTGATAAATAAAAAAAGGCCATTACGATTATAATCGATAAGTCTTGTTCAGTTTATGACCGCTAATAACGCTCTTGTAGTTAGCATTGTTGGAATGGAACGAAAATTATTTTTTATATTTCTACTTCTTCCTTATCATTATTTCAAAAACTATTTCTTTCCAAATTCAGATTATAGATCTCAAGCTAAGCTAATAAAAAAAATTTGAGAGATTTTCGTAGCTAATGTCTGCCTAAATAAATTCGGGCGAATAAAAATCATATTTTTCGTTGCATTCCAACGATGCAAATTTCAACATCGTCCGGTACTGCTGGTTTCTTTCGACGATTGTTATAATAGAAAAAATGGTAATAGTGCAGTCGTGCTGTTGTTAAAAAACCCCGTAATCGGAAAAAAATAGAAGAATGCCAATTTTTTGGCAGGTGATTCTGTAGGTGCTGCGGGTGCTACATCCAAGTTTGTCTAAAAATCGGGGTGCAGGGTTTTTTTGGGGGATGAAGGGGGTGAGGGTGGATTGATGCCAAACTACAACCTCTACGAGGTCGGCGCCGTGATACAAAATGTTCAGAAAAATCCGGTCTTTAGTTTTGCCCACAGCGCCGAAGTCATTGGAGTTCATGTTGGGGGTGAAAATGTGGGGTGAAACTTTGAAAAATCAGTTTTAATTCAATAACTCTTGTGAAAAAATTCGTACACTTTTTGTTCGAATGGAAACATTGTAGCCCTTGAAAAGACGCGTCGATCGAGTATTTGTCATTCTCTGATAATATCTTCACCCCCAAAAAAATTGTTGATATAAAAAAAATGGTTTTTGAATAACTCAAAAACCACCGATTTTTCGGGTATGGATTAAATGTACAAAATGTAGAGAATAATTTTCTCTATGGTTTCGTTTCTATGGACCACCCTTGAATTTTGATTTCCCAACCCCTCTCGGGGGTTAAAAATTCAAAATGAAATTCTGGGAAAACGATTTACCGCACGAATTCGCCGCCGTGGAACAATTTGTAGCTTGAACCCTCAGCTACATTTGTGTCCACAGCGCCAAACGCGTATCTCTTCAATTTCGGTCAATAGTTTTCCCAGAATTTCATTTCGAATTTTCAACCCCCGAGAGGGGTTGGAAAAAGCAAAATTCAAGGTGGTCCATAGAAACGAAAATATAGAGAAAAATATTCTCTACATTTTGTACATTTAAACCATCCCCGAGAAATCGATTGTTTTTGAGTTATTCAATAAACAATTTTTTTTATACTTCAATAACCTTTTTGGGGGTGAAGATATTATTGATGGAGGATGATCAAATACTCGATCGACGCGTCTTTTCAAGGGGTACAACGTTCCCATTTGAACAAAAATTGCATGAATTTTTCCTAAAAAGTTAGCGATTTAAAACTGATTTTTCAAAATTTGACCCCACTTTTTTACCCCCAAAATGAACTTCCACGACTTCGACGCTCCGGACAAAAATGAAGCCCAGATTTTTCGGAACATTTTGTCTCCCGGCGCCTCGTGGGGGTTGTAGTTTGGCACTAATCCACCTCCATCCCCTTTCATCCCCTAAAAAAATCCTACACCCCGATTTTTAGGCAAACTTGGATTTAGCACCCGCGGCGCCTACCTGTCAAAAAACTAGCCTTCTTCCAATTTTTCCGATTCCAATATACATCACGACTGTACTCAAATGACTATTCCAAAAATGTATCTGCATCAGGGCTGTACAATTAGTATCAACTATTGCTTTTCGATTATTATCGATTGCTAGGGATTATTATTATCGATTGCCGATACGGAGCAATATTAACAGTTAGCAGAGTTTTTTTTCGGAATTATTTCTGACGGATTCCTGCCAAAATTCCCCACAACTTTATAACCCAAACGAACCCAAACACGTTTTTCCGTAATACATCGAATTCGTGTTTCCCCCAATACCCTCTGTGTACAATAGTCAATACATGATTCTGAAAGCCATGCCCATCAACCGAATTTCCAAATTGGTATTCACGTTTAATAACCTCGACCTTAAAATACATTGGATAGATCATTGTATAGAAGATTTATATACGCGAAAGTTCTGCGAAGGTACAATAATGAAACATCCTACTATTGGCACGTTTGGAACGAAATAGAACTGTTCACCCTGACACATTCGCAAGCAAACTGCTGCGAACGCCATTCGCCGGCCATCCTTTATTTGCATTCGTAAAAAAAGACAAATTGCGTAAGGGTAGTTGAGGGGTTGTCATTTCCAGTGATGGTTCCCAGTGGAGGATTTATTTCGTCCTACATTCCCATAAAAATGTTCAAGGTCAAGGCCCTCGTCATGAAAGTTGAAGAGCACTGAAAAAATAATTGCCGGAATATTTCATACTTGAAGTGTGCCTTGGCGATCTGATGTGCGAGGCAAATTTTCTGTAGCAGACGTTTCGAGTAGAAATGTCGTAGGCTCTTGACGTAGTAATGGGTCTCGGCTTCCGCGGTCGTGAGTAAAATGCAATTCCACGGTGACCATTCTTCTTCGACGTAGAAGCGCGCCAATCGCAAATTAAATATATCGTCGTTTTCGCTCACGATAGAATGGCCGTGCCATATATTGTTGACGAGATGATAAATTCCGGGTTCGCGTATGACATAGAGCAGACTCGAGTAACAGCCGTGCCTTTCCTCGTCGGCTCGCATGCCATCGAGCAAAAACGCGTAAGGCCCGTAGTCCAATTTGTCAATGTTTTGCTGGCGTAGCCACGAGCAACCTGCGTTATGAATATAAATAAATAAATGGGAGACGGATCGTTTTGTCTGTCCGCTATGGAGTTACGTTGCTATTGGGCCTGATCGTAAGTGGAGCAATCTGTTGGAGGTCCTTGCCAAAAATATTCTGTAACATGGGCGCCGGGAGGAGGGTGCAAGAGGGTGCACGTGCACCTCTCGCCATGAAATAAATACACAGAAAAATATTAAGGGGCTAGTCCACTTTGGAGCCACGAGAAAAAGGCTTTTTTCGCGATTTTTTTGGGGATTTTATAAAAGATATGAATATAAAAGTTGTTGGGCTTGATAAATAAAGTCTTGAAATACATTTAAAAAAAAATTAATTCATTTTTATTCATTTTTAAGTACAAAAACTATAGTTTAACGTAACACCTCAAAAATAGGTGGGCTAGGTAGCTCCATCACAACTCGGCAACGGCTTGTCTGAAACAAAAAAATCAAAGTCCATTAGATTCAGCATGACACCAGCCACAAAATGACCCTCGGATATCAAGTTTTATGGAAAAATAAAAAAATGGCAGATGAAAAACGAAAAAAGTTAAAAAAAACGCGTTTTTTCGCAGTTTTTCGCAAAAAAAGAGTGAAAATCAAAATTTTTAAACCATCGAGGGTCATCTTTTTGCGAATCATGTTTACAATATGTGATTCAAATTTCAAGAGAATCGGTTTATTAGTTTTAGAGATACGATGGAGCTAGATTTTGAAAACGTTGCTTCGAGAAAAACGCCTTTGAAGTTGATACTATGAAAAACTCTTACCTAAACTCAATCGGCAATTCCTGCACCGTACAAAATCCCTTCTGATTGCTCATCATCGTCGATTTCTTCAAGTCTTGCTTGCTTTCGATTTTTTTAAATTTTCAAAGTGGACTGGCCCCTTAAGGCTGGATATACATTTAGACAGGAAAAAATAAGCAATTTGTAGGTATTTTTAAAACTGAGAAATAATTATTCTACAATGATCAAACTTTAGGTATACTTTAATCGTATATTTAAGGGGGGATTGTCTTTTTTTCGCAAAATTTACCGCTTTTTGGGAATTTTTTTGTGAAGAAAGTATACAACGGAAAACTTGTGAAACTTGGCATATAGTTTTATTGATCTGTTTACTACATACAAAAAATTTTTTAAACAATTTCATCAAAAAATCCGCCTCCCACCCCCCTCGACGCGCGATGGTCCTTTTTTGATGGTGTGCACGATTTCTCAAAAACTATTCAACCGATTGCCTTCAAATTTGGACAGAATGCTCAGCTGACATCCTTTTATCGTTTGATGAAGCAAAAAAGCAATACGCTTAATAGTTTTTTTATTTATAACAAAAAATCGATCAATTTTTTTCGAAAAATCGATACTTCAAGTTCAAAACGTCACTAAATCGTCAATTTTTTTTCCCTTCATCGAACGATAGCTATATGTGTCTAAAGTAAAATGCTTTTTGGGTTTTTGTTGCAGGATGAACGTGAAGGCTGTAATCGTGCACACCATCAAAAAAGGACCATCGTGCGTCGAGGGGGGTGGGAGGCGGATTTTTTGATGAAATTGTTTAAAATTTTTTTGTATGTAGTAAACAGATCAATAAAACTATATGCCAAGTTTCACAAGTTTTCCGTTGTATACTTTCTTCACAAAAAAATTCCCAAAAAGCGGTAAATTTTGCGAAAAAAAAGACCATCCCCCCTTAAGTATACAAAACAATTTTTTAAAATCAATTCATCATCAAAATGACGGAGCTGTGGCAGAGTGTTACAGCAAGGTCGCCGCGGAAGTTGCGAATCGGCGTGCAGTTTAGCTTCCCGTAGATTTTGATTTGCAAAAAAGTTCAAACATTTTTTCAGTTAGAACATGTGTAGTTTCTATGTGACGGTAATTCGAATGAAGAAAATGCAAATTTAAGAAAATGGCACGCATTTGCATAAAAATCAATATTTCACGCAACATTTCTGTAAAATGTGGATTCAAAAAATAGTTTTTTTTCCAAATTTTCAAAAACAATTCTTGTCAAGTGGATGGGTACCAATATTATCAATATTTCTACCACGTTTCAACTCAATCGTCTTAATAGTTTTTGGGTAATCCTGCACGCTAATTTCGATAATGCAGTTTTGAGAAAAACGCGTTTGAAGTTCACGGCCGCTCCGAATCCGAGCGGTGAGGCACAGCGTTGACGGGCTGTAACGTTTGAAGTTTTCTCGAATTTCGCTTTGAAACTTTAGGAAAATATTCTACATATATAGTTCTATCGTTTAAATTAAAAAAAAAAAGAAATCGATTTTTTTATCGTTGTAAATGTATATCCCGCCTTAAGGCGAGCAACCATTTTAGGAGAACGAAAATTATATGATTTTTAAAATGTTTTTTATTGTGAAAAAAGGACATTTTCGCAACTCTCTCGCAATAATTTATTCATATTTTCATACATCTATGGTAATTTTTTCAAGTTATTTCTTGCGTTAATCAAGGTGTAATCCGCTGTGTCCCTTGGCGTGTCCTCATCGTCGTTGTCAATTTGCGGGAATTGTGCAGCTCGCAATTTGTATCTGAAATGGTCCAACAAATTTTTATATATTCTTGAGATGTTTTCTGAGAATATGAACCTAAATTTTGAAGAAAAAATCGAGAACTGAATGTTGGAACGTGTTTGAAAAAATGATCGATTTTTAGCATTTTTTCCCCGGCATTTTGCAATAATAAAATTGTTTTAAACCATCTAATCTTTCCAACTTTAGGTTCATGTTCTAACAAATTAAACTATGTAACCGTGTTCCAAATTTGAAGATGATCCATCAATTCGTTTTTGAGGTAGTATTCCCGCAAATTAAAAACATGTCGTTTCGAGAAAAACGCAATTGAAAGTTTTAGTATATGTAAATCCTTGCGCCTACCTGTTCTCACTTAATCGTCTGTCACTTGGTCACTTTTCAATATTTTAACTTGAATTTGTTTCCACATATTCTCGAATATGTACATTCTGAGAAAAAGCAGAATAAAATCGAGTGTTTTGACCCGCCACAGTGGTTGGGAACCAAGCAGAGAGTCTTTATCATTTATATACATACCGTAACAAGGGATCCGAATATGGTTTTGAAATTTTCAGAATTTATTCTTAAGATATGTTGCTAACGATTTGTGAAATAAAAAAAAGATTTTTTGAAGCATCTAAAGTGGTTGCCCGTCTTAAGAAATAAAATTTGTATTATTAAAGTCACTGTTTAAATAAAAACTTAAGGCGTCTGGGTTGTTGTCCAAATTGGTTCAACACCTTATCAATGAATTCAGTGTCCTCCGTTACCCTTTTCCCATTAACACTGAGCATGCACAGGCCGTTTAGCCTCGCGTCTCCAATCGTTGGCCGATTCCACGTTTTGACACGTCGTAACGTACTAAACGAACGTTCAAAGCTACATATGTTGTCGCCGGAATAGCTAGGCCAATCTTGATTGCCTCGCATACCGCTGGGTAAAACGGGGTGGCTTGAGCAATCAAATCTGTGTATTCAACAAGGGATTTATTTAAGGCCGCATCACTCACTTCATCTGCCTTAAGGGGTTAGGCCACAGTAACGGGTACAAAACCAGGTGCGAATTTAGAACTTTTTTTCGTATGAAAAAGTGATTCACTCGTAAAATGAATTACACATCTATTTAGTATGAATATCAAGCTGTTAGAAAATATATATATATTTTTTTCGATGTACAAAATGGCTGACTACTAATATTTTCTTTTGTTATCTTTTTTTGAGGCACTCCGCGGCGTGACATTTAGCATCCACAATTTTATTACATTAGAATACCTAGAGAAATATGACCGGTGCGATGGTCTAGTGGTTAGCGTGCTCGCCACTAAGCCAGCGGACCGGGAGGTCGCGCGGGTTCGAATCCCAGTCGCGTACATTTCGTCGTGAAATGTTTTTCTTCGGCATTTCGCGGCGAAATAAGACTAGTTCCACGACTGGGGGGCGAACTCGATGACCGGCTGTATTGGTGGTATAGGTTTTCCGCAGTTTCCCTATACCCATGACAGAAATGTCATGATGAATATGATACAGAGGGGGACGTCGGCTGCGGCCGCAAGAGGGGGGACAGGGGAAAGATGGAGAAGAAAGGAAGTAAACAGTAGAGGAAATAACGGTCATAATGATGGGAAAGAAATAGGTAACAAACGCGACAAGCGTGTACCTAAGGAAAAAACCAATAAAAAAAAATACCTAGAGAAATACGTACGAAATTTAAAAAAATATTGTTTTATTCAAAAGTTGTCGGTATTTGAATGAATTTTCAGTGAAAAATTTCGAATAAAACTGCTCGTAAAACGAAAAGTTTTCGATTAATCAGAAATTCCGTACGTACTTCTCTGCGAAATGCAATTAGGAACATAACTTTTAAATTTGAAGTAAATCGAGTGAAAATTGTTGAAGTTATTTGTCACGCCAATTGGAAAAAAGCGGTTTCGAGAAAAACGCGTTTAAAGTTTTAGATACTCTATGGCCGTGCCAGAGGTGGACTTACGTGATACGCTCAAAGTCGGTGAAAAAAAATGTCTTGCTATAAATCGAATGGTAACTTATTCTTATGATGATAAAGCACCGTTTTAGCGAGAAAAAAATCGATTTTTTTTTTAAATTCTACTGTGGCCTTACCCCTCAAACATCTCGCACCACGTGGTATCCTCGACGATAAAATTCTGTAGAAAACCTCCATAAAGATTCTGTATATCTTCTGTCATGGCTGAAAATGAAGATTTGTTTAAGGGGTTACCCCCACTTGCGATTTTGAAAAAATCGATTTTTTTTGTTGCATTTTTTTTAAGTATAAGTATCCGGGCCCAAACTTCTGTATGGGCCCGGAATAGATGACTCTATGTAAGTTTACAAAAAAAAATATTTTCTTCGTGTAAACTGAAATTGAAACTTTAAACGCGTTTTTCTCAAAATGGCATTTCTGAAGTCGGTGACCAAGATTACTCGAACACTAATGAACCGATCTTCTTGAAATTTTGCAGACTTATTTAATACATAAAAATGTAGTCTTTAATCGTTCGATTTTTTTTCGAAAAAAGTGGCCGTTTTATAGGAAATAAACGGCCATTTTTTTCGTTAAAATCGAACCATTAACTTTAACTGTCCGCCATTTTGTGAAAAATGAATATTTTTTAAAATCCTTCGATTAAAGACTAGTTTATACTTATATTTGACTAAATCCATCCGCATTTTTTTCAGATGATCCACTTCGCCGCAATGTTGGTCACCGCAAACCGTGTATATAAAAACATTATTTCATTGACGGCCATTTGCCACTAAACAATGTAATATTTTTCAATAAAAAAATTACTAAAACTTCTTCAAGATGTGTTCTTTAAGATGGTATATTGATCGATTAAAAAAGTTTTGTAGTTTTCTTTAAAAAAATTCATGAAAAAGACCTTTTTTGCGCTACAAGTGGGGGTAACGCCTTAATTTTCTTATATTTTCTGGAGCTGCATAAGCGAAAATGCTTTTTTGTGTGTTGAAGACAATCGATTTCTCAGAGAAGAAATGATTGAGTCTAAATATGGAATGAAGATAGCTATTCTGAAGAATTATTCTGCATTTTCAGATGATTGATTTGATCTGTAGGTCTGCCAAGCCACCAATCGAGGACGTTTAAATTCAACATCCAGTTTTTCGCCAATTTGAATTTGATATTGATTTAATTGACATGACGTGAATGCCTAATTTTATATACCTACCTATAATTATAAGGATGGACTGTTATAAATTATATCTTATTAGTTAATAGTATGTGTAGATGCAGATGCACCTCTCTGAAAGTAATCCAGCTGGCGCCCATGCCCTGTGATACGAAACGAGCAGTTCGCGATTTTCACGTCCTAGAGGTGGCGCCGCGATATTTCAATATGGCCGGTCGAAGTATAGCCTCAAACGTAAACAATTATTTTGTTCTTTATTTCCTGCCAGTTGGCTATTCGATTTACCTCCATCGTAGATTGTAAAGATGCTACTGCAGTGAATCATTTATTTGCACACTCTTTTTTTAGCTGTCAGCTCTGGATTTAGAGTTTTTAAGGTTATGAGGCCCACTCGCAGGTTCCGGAAAGGAGTGATCCTATTTTTCAGATCATACTTCATACAAGGGACGTTCGAAATTATATTCATACGTTGTATGCAAAAGAAATAAGTTGTAATATTACACGATTTATTATTTATAAAGATACAAAGTTGGATGAAAAAATATTGTGAAGCGACTAAAAACGGGCCTTGATGGCCTAAGATTTATTTTCACAGCCAACAACCACTTTTTTAAAAAGACTTTATCTTTAGGTGGCTTATGGATTGGCAATTCACTTTTATTATTCGTCTTGCACCCTGGAACACAGCAGAATCTCGAGTAATCTTCTGTTTTTTTTTATTTTGTCCATTGCTATCAATGTATTTTGACAAAGTTTACTATACTAGTAGAGCTTCCGCCATAGGCCGCGAGAGGCGCCAAGACTTTTGCAGATAGCGAACTCTCGCCAATTCTATCTTCAAAATAGTTCTGGCGTTTTTGATAAAGTGGAGCGTGCCTGTGAATTGAGTGGAATTGGATAAAAAATAATTGCGAACTCCACCGCTGTTACGTTACATTGCTATTTTTTTTATCCTGTACCCCTGAACGAGCATGAGTTCTGAATTTGCAAATTTTCGAAATTCGATTGTATGAATCATTGCGATGTTTAATTTACTCACTTAAACAGCACGACAACTTTTTCATTCTGACGTGGGCCGCGAAGCTCTTGTAGGGCAGCATTTTCAAACAGCTTTTGCACAATAATTTCCTCGTGCCCGAGGACGGAGCGACGTCTTCGGAGAAATTGAGATTTGATGGTTCTTCGGTATCGACGACACACGTACAATGTCCCGCTTCGTTCGCAATGCTCAAATAGGCAACTGCAAAATGAAAATGTTAAAAAAAATCTTCTCGATGTTAATGGAAGCGGTCGAGAATGTTCCAAAACGACGAAAAAGTGGACAAGAGTAATGATATTCATACACGTTATAGTCAAAACCCGTTTTCAGTTTAAGGCGTTATACGCAGTTGCAAGGCCGAAAAAGTCGTTTTTTCACGATTTTTTTCTGCAAAAGGATTTGATTTGGGCAAAACGAAAAGTATTAGGCAGTGTAGTGGCATCTTTTAGCTTTAGATTGGCATTTTTTATTTTCAAAAATATTCATTAACATTGCTCCTGTAGGAAGTCTCCTGGAGGTCCCCGAAAAAAAAGTGTCCGGCGGTGAGCAAAGTATCTCCGGTTTGGATTATCTAAAATAAAAAAACCAAAAAGATTCTTTTAGGAGATAGATGAATTCAGGTATTGACCGGAGGAATAGTCGAAATTTTAATTTTTGACAAAATGGTGGCTCCGGAAAGAAAAATTTTCGATTTTCGACCAAATTTTTTTCGTTAAATCGTTGAAAAAAAATAGAAATAATTATCGGAAATCTTATTCCTTCGATCAATACCTGAAGAATATATCTGACAAGGTTGTGTTAAAATTGCAGACCGATCGGTTGAGCCGTTTTTGAGAAATCGTGCTCACCGACTTTGAAAACACCGTTTTGAGAAAAACGCGGTTGAAGTTTCAACTTCAACTTTGGAGCGCTCCGAGCGTCCTTACAAATATGTGTGTATTTCCGAGAATATTCGCTGGATCGATTTGAAATTTTCAGTGAATATACTCACATATTTGTACACTCCGGAAATGCAATAAAAAAATTCGATTTTTTGAAATTTCTAACTGCGTATAAGCCGTTAAACGCGCTTTGCTTATTACCGTTACTTTGAACAGGTTTTGGAAGTTTTTGTAGGTAACTTTTTTTTAACATCCCACATTCCAACTTTTTTGCTCCGATTGAACATTGTGTCCTTTGGATATCAAATGTATAAAAAAGTCAAGCCCCACAATTTTATGTTTTTTTTTTCAGGTGTCAAAGTAACCTCGAGTGTTAGGTTTCTTTGATAAGGCATTGAAATGCAACTTATGTCAAAGATTAAATTCACATCATTTTGATAATAAAAAATAATATTTCATGCATTATACATGGAATGAAATGAAAAACAATGATTTTTTACAAATTAAATTGTCATCTCTACTAAGGCCTTAGGCCACAGTAACGGGTATAAAATCATGTGCGACTTTAACCATTTTTTTCGTATGAAAAAGTGATTCACTCATAAAGTTTATTACACGTCTATTTAGTATGAATATCAAGCTGTTAGAAAATATATATATATATATTTTTCGATGTACAAAATGGCCGACTTGCACTTGCGGTTGTCGCGCCGGCGCAGAAGAATATTCTTAGGTGACAAGTAGGACCTGTACGCCACGTACAGGTCAGCCGTAGAGTTAAGAAATTCGGACAAAACGCATGGCGTTGTAATCACCGTCTTGCATATAGGTCGTGAAACGACGATAGTGGAGGAAAGTTCACTTAGCGTCCAGTTTTTGCTTCAATATTCGGCCGCCTGGTGCGCATACGAAAGGGAGTGTCGTGACCCATATACCAAGACTGTGATGTCTTGGTATACGGGCTCTTGTTTCTTTTTTGTAAGAAATAGCCATTATACGAAACGTAAACGAAAAAAGTATGTGTTGCATGCTAAAATGAACAAATTACCACATACACGTTCAAAAATATAACCAAACCTATTTTAACGGAGTGCAAAACTCAGGCAACTATGATAAGAGTGATTGATATTTTGTTCTTTGTACTGCGATGGTAGTTGAGCTGAATTGTTACACTGCGCACTCGGAACCCGAAATTTCTGGACTGTCACTGAATTAAATCGTCAATAACAGTTATTTAGGTTATTTGGGTTATTCCAACTTTTATTTTATACGCGTTACGACTTTCAACTGTTATACGCACATACGCCTGAACGACGTAACATTTTATGATCGGTTTAGGTTAGTGTCATGTTACCCCCCGATCACAACGACACACGGCGGCGACGATAAGAAACAAAAGCTTGGACACTGACACCCGTATACATAGATGTACCTTGAGGAATCCTTATTCCTTGTTCTTTCTTCAGAACAAAGAACAAGGAGGCTTTATTTCTTAAGGAACGACTATGAATACGGTTGTAAGCGGTCAACTCGCCTATCAAATACGACCGTCGTTTCAAGACCTGCATGTAAGACCGTGGTTTCAATGCATAGGAGTAGTGCGGCGACTCACCTCGCTGCCCCCATGTATGATCCTCGATCTTCTTTACCTTTCGAGAAAAAGGCTCTTGTTTTTCTCCTTTGTGTATGTACTTTGGGGGCATCCATTAATTACGTGAGGTGATTTTGGCGATTTTTCGACCCCCCCCCCTCCCCCTGGTGAGATGTCGTGAGATTTTGCTCGACCCCCTCCCCCTTTCTCTAATCTCACGTGAGATTTTTCAAAATGCATACGTTCACGGAAAATAAATTGTAGTAGAAGTAACTGCGGCTGTAGTACCATTTACTCCACCATGTAAAGTAGTAGGGAGACTCTCCCTACGTGATAAAAATTATGTGATTACTAAAATTACTAAAATTACTAAAATTACTAAAATTACGTGATATTTGCCGAAGCCCCCCTCTCCCCCACGTAAGATTGGGTGAGATTTCGCTCGAACCCCTCCCCCCCCTAAACGCCTCGCGTAATTGATGGAGCCCTTTCCGCGTAATTGATGGCCCCCTTTCCGCACGATTTTTTTTGTCCGTGTTGTCGTTATGAAGTCAATTGTTAAAGAATATATAAATGACCAGCTGAACGCCAACGTAAATGCCTCATATTTTGATCAAAAGTTTAAAAGATTGGTCCGCGAGGATCAACAAATGACTCCCAAATGCAGAAAATCACCAAAACTCAGATGATAAAAGATTAAATTACTCTCAAACGCAGAAAATCATCAAAATTCAGATGATAAAAGATTAAGGCGGTCCTCTAGTTTCTCGGGTCGAAAAAATCGATTTTTTTTTCATAAATCACATCTACAACATGTGTAGAAAATGTGTGCCAAAGGATTTTTCGATATTCGAAGTGGTTCACAAGTTACGGCCCTGGAACGGAGCAGGTATACGGAACAGGTATACTTTCAAACGCGTTTTTCTCGAAACACCATTTTTCGAAACGGTGACCACGATATTTCAGAAACTACTGCACCGATCTTGTTCAAATTTATACACCATCTTTGATATGTTATAAGCCAGCGATTGAACTAGGATTATCATGATTGCTTCGATAGTTTTTTTTTGTACGAGCGAAAAACTTAAGAAAAAATGAGTAAAAAATAGAATGTAATTTTCAAAAGTGTATAAAAAAGTCAATTTTTGTAATTTATAATTCACGCTAGTTCAATCGCTAGTCTTAAATATGAAGATTAAAATGCCGTTTGGTTTTTTGATTTCAGATAAGCAGAACAGCCGCAATCTTGGTCCCCGTCAAGCACCTCTTTTACTTGATGTCTTCCTGTCGGTCACTATAACGTTTATTCTATTATATATTTTGACTTCAAAAAATTTGTAAAGCTTATTTAAATGTTAATAAAGATTATGCAAAATACAATGAGATTGATTATTTCGATGCTTTGCCCGTAAAAAATTATTGAAAAAGCCGTAAAAAAACAGCCGAGAAACTAGAGGACCGCGTTAAATGACTCTCAAACGCAGAAAATCCCCAAAATTGAGATGATGAAACATTAAGGGGAGATATACCCCAAATACACCTAGATGGTCGAAAAATCGATTTAGAAGCTACGAACATTCCGTCGACCGTAGAAGACCTACACTATGGGCCTGGTATCGATGATTCCATGTAAGTTAACGAATTTCATGATTTATTCATTCCCAAATTTTCAAACGCGTTTTTCTCAAAACCACGTTTTTCAAATCGGTACCCAAAATTTCTCGAAAACCAATGAACCGATTGCCTTGAGGTTTTTTGTGGTTATTCTATACACCATTATCTAGTACTTGTCACGATTTTTTTCCCGTTATTTAGTTTTTGTTTTATAGGCAAAATAATAACTAATTTTTTGCCCAAAAAACACTTTTTACGTTCAAACGTCCGCCATTTTGTCATAAATCGATATTTTCAAAATCGGCTATGACAAGTACTAGATTATAGTACCTAATTTAATAATCTTTTTGGGTTTTTTTTCCAGATGATTTTTTAAGAAACGCCAGTGGGTACCGTATACGCAGATTTTTTTACGACGCTCCAAGGATCATACAATATCCTTGTATATTTTTTATATTTTTAAATAAAGAAAATTAAACATATTTTTGAATGTATATACTTTTAGATAATTAAAACCCCAATCCGAAATTTCAAATAGTTTTCCTTTAAAAAATTCACAAAAAAGACCTTTTTCCGGCTCCTAGGTGTATATCTCCCCTTAAATGACTCCCAAGCGCAGAAAATCACCAAAATTGAGATGATAAAAGATTCCTAGTCTTACATTACTTATACTAGTCGAAATGACTACCAATTGCGTTTAAACACTCATAAAAGGAAAGTACATATACAAAAGAGAAGAAGAAAAAACCTATGCTACAGGAAAAAACGAAAATAAAAATAAAAAAATGATTTTTTCTCGAACAGTAAAAAAATCGTAAAACATACGTGGGGGCGATTCGGATAGGTGTCGATACGAGGCGTCTAGATTCTCCTTTTGGACGTCACTTTTCTGGCCACCGTGTATAGCACGTATAAGTAAATGATCGCAACGTTGAAGGACTTTTCGAGAACGAAACGTCTTTTTGACACAACTTCAACTGTACCCGACATCCTTTGGCGCAAATTATTCAACCACTTGGTCTTCACGCCGTTCGACAATAGGGCAATCTCCTGATCGACGAGGCCAATGAAATCTTCAACAGGGATGCAACTGTGATTTTTCAACGAGCTCTTGAGTAGAATCAACAGTTCAATTCTGTCCTCCACGCATTGGTCATTTTTCATCAAGCTGGCATGAATACTCTTGTACTCTCGAGCCTTCTGCACTCTCAACGTTATCATCTCGATTCTCGTGCCCTTGTAACCTTGCCATCTTATGGGCTTACAGTGTTTCGTCAAAAAACGTATACGCCTCTTATCGCGTTCTTCCAGCTGAGCGCACCGGCGATGTTTCTCAAGCGATTTTAACATTTCCGTTGTCTTCTCGAGTACGCGAACATTCTCGGCCTTCCTCGGGCCCGAAAAAAAAGACTCGTTGGCGAAATCGAGACGCGACGAACGCCAGCGCTCGATCAAATTGTACAGCTTGTCAAAGTCGCCACGCGAGCGTGGAAACGTCTGACGAATTATCTCAACTTCGTGACACTTCCTGAGAAAATGAAGTTTGTTGAAATTCGTGCGAAATTTGGAATTGTATAATTATTGCGTAATGGAAGTATTCCTTTGAACTATTTTTGAATATTTATTTGAGTTTTAATGTTTGTTAATGTTATTTTTACTATTTAATCTGTAAATAGTAAATGTTTAAATATAATTGTCCACTATTCTTTTTTTACGATTGTACAATTATTGCGTACTCGCAGTATTTTTAAAAATCATGTTTGAATATTTATTCCAGTATTTGTATTTATTAGAACTGTTATTATTATTTACGATTTTAGTTGTACATATACGTATATTTATTTATCTATATATTTATTTTGTTTTTTGTTTTTTCGTTGTCTTTGCTTTTTCCTTTTACTGCTACTAGCGGATTATGTACCAATTTTATTGTGTTAATGACCACTGGCGATTAGAAATATGTGAAGGAGGGAGGAAAATGTAAAAACCCGCGAGGGTATATTGCTATCTGCTATTTTTATTTACTATTCAGTGCAACAGTTTATTACTATTTATGGATATATATTTGATCCGAAAACCTCACACCTCACCTCACACTTGGAGGAAGTTATCAACAATCGCGTATTTTTAGCTTTAATCGTAGTTAACTTGAAACGCCAGAATCCGCTCAACAAGAATAAAAATAGTACGATGTGGAAACATTTTTTTTTCTTCAAGTTACTATATTTTCAAGAAGACACAAAAAATTTCCACACAATTATGCAAAATTTGCGAAAAAAATGGCTGAATTTTGTACCAAAAATCAATTTCTTACAGGGGGCCTCCAGGCCGGAAAAAATGGACCAGTTCGATTAGCTTAAGGAGTTACATGTGAGGAGAAAAAAATGTTGACCTTTCATTTTTTTGCTTAAATGATCTGTAATATAAACATTACGAAAATGATATGCAAAAGGAGTTATAGGTGAAATAAAAAATAAATAAAAATGTTTGGCGATCATTTTTTGAAACCGGGAGGACGCATAATTCGGGCAGTTTTCATCCAATTGATTTGAACCTTCAACTACAGCTTCTTATATCGATTCGCTAAAGAAGTACACACGGTTTTTACGATTCATCACCAATTCTCGTTTTTATAAACAAATTAAGGCCGATTTTTTAGCGAACAAAAAAATGTCACACTGATGCCACGTTGCGAAATAACCATATTTTTTATAATAATGTGTACTTATCTAGCAAAACTAATGTTAATGACGATTTTTTTTGTTCTAGGTGCGAATCCATGAAAGTTCTGCGTCCTCTCGCGAAGCGCATAAAAAACGCTCTTATTGTTAGTGTGGCTACGACTGAGTCTCCCGTTTGTTTTTTTTTCACCAAATGTTTTTTGTGTATATGTCAACGCACTAGAGCAAACCCTCTAAACCTCATTTTAATTTCTTTTTTAGTGGCCTCGAGAAAAAATTCGAAACAAGTCTCATTCCTCGGTGAGCCACATGGATGTAACGCCTTGAGGCCTTATTTTTTATGGTCGGAAAACAAGGCTTTTTGGGTTTTTTTGAATACTAATAAAGCAATCGGAATGAAGATTGGAGGAATTATTTTAGGTATCTTTAGATACTCAAATCAATATTTTATTTTCCAAAAAAATATACAATGGCGGTCCAGTGGCCGATAGAAGGAGAAGGCCTTTTTAGGCCCTCCATGGGCGGACTCGCTGAAGACGCACATGAGCAGCCATAACAAAAAATAACATTTTTTCATAATCTATATGAGATTTGCTAGCGAAGTACACACAATTATTACAAACATTGATCTTTGCAAATTTAGCATCGTTAAAAAAAAGTCGCATTTTCAACTTAAAAACGGCGTTAATTTGTCCATCTAAACCGTAATTGTTAAACGATGGTAAAACTCGTGTGTACTTTAAGAGAGAATATATGTAAGAAGCTACAATTTGTAGTGAATATACAAATTTAGAGTCAATCGATTTAAAAATGTAGGAGCTACGAGTCCACGCGGATATAAAAATATGGTTTCACGAAAAACGTCCTTAAGAAGGTTGGAGCGTCAGCCACAATCCAAGATTTAAAAAAATAACAATATATGTTATTGTCTAGACTACACTGAGTCTTGACGGTTTTTTTTAATTTTTGTTCACCCCGAAACACCAGATTTAAAAAATAGTTTAAGGGATCATCAGTGTTAAAAATGAAAAAAAAACGATTTTTTTGCATTATCCGATAGTATAGGCAGTTATAAACATGCTGTTCAATTTTTGCGGCGGAATTCGAATTATTCCGGTTGCTAGAGCCTTTATCAGAAAAAAGGATTCGACCAGCTGCGTGAGAGCTGACGGACGCGTTTTTCTCGAAATGCCGTTTTTCAAAATGGTGTACTCAAAGGAAGAAATTTCAAGCTATCCGTCTCAAATTGTTACACAACATTCTTCACGTCATTCTTTATATTGCTATGGGAGCTTTTTTCTTTCTAAATCTTCATATTGTTCAAACGAAGATCTGTCGAAAAAATAGGCTAAATTCGATACTTTTTTTTCAAACTGCCGCCATTTTGTCAATCTTGATTTTTTAGAAATCTTCATAGCAAGATAGCGGCTTTCATACCGATTAATAATCTTTTTACAAATTTTGTTTCAGATAAGATTTACGGCCACAACCGTGTACATCGTGAGGACTCCTTTTTTCGAATTCATTTTAAACTGTTAAAAAAATGTAAAAGAAAATAAAAATAAACGTTTAGAAATTTATTTTCCGTTCTTCATAAGTGCTATGATTTGTCATAAAAAATTAGACTGATTAGCGTATTTTAACCATCGGAAAAAAAACGCAAAAATCATCTATTTTTCGACCCGTCACACTGTGATGATTCCTTTCCATTAATCACGTAAGGTTTTTTAGGCCACTTTTTTAGCCCCCCTCCCCCGTGGTGATATGTGGTGAGGTTTCCAGCCCCCCGCCCACATCACGTGTTTTTTTTTTTGGTAAGAAATGTCAGACGCAAGTGATAGAGAGTACGGTATTTTATTGTCAAAAATGAAATAATATACATTGTCGGTATATTTAAATGGCATTGTCTTAGGACCATGGGTTCATTTGAGTGTTTTCTACAGTAACACGTGGACAATCCTTTTGTGGATCAGATGTAGGCACTTCACTTTAAGTAGGTGGCTAGTCGAAATGAAATAGAACTAAAAACTGTTGTTTAGGTTACTTTTTAAGCACAACCAGGGGGCTGAAACCTTCTATCCCCTACCGTGTATACAAATGCTGCGCTTTTTTTAGTTCTACCTCTGCCCATGGCGCTAGCAGGTTTCTTACAATATTCTTATTGCGCAGGCGCGAGGCCCGCACGGCGTACGCAGGTCGTATTCGTTGAGTCTCATCATTTTGATACGAACAAGTGCGCATGCGCATAATGATGCGCAACGCGCAGCTGCGCAATGAAACGAGTCATCCGTTTTGCGCATGACTCGTTTCATTGCGCAGTTGCGCGTTCCGCATCTTTATGCGCATGCGCACTTGTTCGTACCGAAATTATGAGACCCAACGAACGCGACCATAGCGACCGCATATATACATAGTCCCTGCGCACGCATCAGGTTGTAAGAGTATAACTAGCGCTGCGAGGGGCAGAGTACGATACTAAAAATGCGGTAATTTTGCGTAGCAAACATTTCAAAAGGTGCCAGCTCCCTGAGCACAACTTGCCTGTTCAATAGCTCACAGCGGATGCTCTCCGGTTCACGCAGTTACACAAAAAAATACACGAGATATGTCACAACACCCCCCCCCCCCCCTCCCCAGCGTGATGAATCGTGATGTTATCGAAACCCCCTCCCCCTATTTGAGCCTCACGTGATTAATGGACGGCCCCGAATTATTAAATAGTCGGGTTCGTGAAGAGAATACCTTAATGTACCAACAAAGGAATTTTACAGAGCTACTGCCCTCGATCCACAAGGCCAGGCCTATCGAAGGTTTCCGATAGTCCAACCTCAACTTTATTCATTTTTCGAGTAAAACTCCGTAGTATAAAAAATGAAACTAAAGAACATTTCAACGATTTGGTCGACATGGCGAAAAAAAAATACAACAAACCGCAATGCTTCCGCGGTTTCATTCTCCAGCTTCCTGCACTCTTCCAATTTATCTCTGTAATGTCTGGAGCACTCCTTTACGTATTTCAACAAGCGATACGCGCGATATGCTTTCTGAATCGTGCGCGCATGGCCGTTAAGATTCAAGCGTTTCTCCATCGTGTCGTGGCTCTCGTACGATTTGACGGTCACGAGAACGTCCGAGGAGTTTGCAATATACAAATCCTGCCTACAACGAACGAAAAAAAGTGGATTAATTTTATTCCTATCCCTGCGGAATCACTTCGACGACAGAATATTAAGGGGTTACCCCCACTTGCGATTTTGAAAAAATCGATTCTTTTTTATTGCATTTTTTTGAAGTATAAGTATCCGGGCCCATACAGTAGTATGGGCCCGGAATAGATGACTCTATGTAAGTTTACAAAAAAAAATATTTTCTTCGTGTAAACTGAAATTGAAACTTTAAACGCGTTTTTCTCAAAATGGCATTTCTGAAGTCGGTGACCAAGATTACTCGAACACTAATGAACCGATCTTCTTGAAATTTTGCAGGCTTATTTAATACATAAAAATGTAGTCTTTAATCGTTCGATTTTTTTCGTTAAAATCGAACCATTAAGTTTGACTGTCCGCCATTATGTGAAAAATGAATATTTTTTAAAATCCTTCGATTAAAGACTAGTTTATACTTATATTTGACTAAATCCATCCGCATTTTTTTTTCAGACGATCCACTTCGCCGCAATGTCGGTCACCGCAAACCGTGTATATAAAAACATTATTTCATTGACGACCATTTGCCACTAAACAATGTAATATTTTTCAATAAAAAAATTACTGAAAGATCTTCAAGATGTGTTCTTTAAGATGGTATATTGATCGATTAAAAAAGTTTTGTAGTTTTCTTTTAAAAAATGCATGAAAAAGGCCTTTTTTGCGCTACAAGTGGGGGTAACGCCTTAAGGGAGGTTTCTGCTTTGTTGGGCCAAAAAAAATGTTCGGAATTGGCTGTATCGGGAATTTTTGTGAAAAACAGGAACGTGTACTCTATATGGTCCTGGCATAGCAGAGTAGATGTAAGTATGAAACCTTTCATTTTATTCGCACATAGACTTCTGTTTAAGACGGAATGACACCTCATCGCGGTCGGTATGGTAGAGCAATTGTAGATACCCAAAAATCTCTGAAACGGCTCTTCAGATCCCGTCGAAACTTTGCCAAACGACGTCAAATAGATAGACGAACAGCTGTCTGCCCCTCAAATTTTCTGAATTTGAGAAAAAAACCGTGGATTGGCTTATGATAACCCGATCTACGTTTTTTTCTCAAATTCAGAAAATTTGAGGGGCAGACAGCTGTTCGTCTATCTATTTGACGTCGTTTGGCAAAGTTTCGACGGGATCTGAAGAGCCGTTTCAAAGATTTTTGGGTATCTACAATTGCTCTACCATACCGACCGCGATGAGGTGTCATTCCGTCTTAACTTCAAGCGCGCTGTTCTCGAAACCACGTTTACCAAGTTTGTGGAAGTGCTCCTACACGCCCCAGATGAGCAATCGTTATGAAATTTGGCAGGCACGTGAACAACAAACGTCTTCATTAGTTGAACTAGAATTATCCTGAAATATTCAAACCTTTTTATTTCCTGAACAAAAAACTAAACTTTCCCTACGATCGCTCACTATTTTTTTATTTTTCAATTTTTCTTCTTGATTCTAATTCGACTTGTACACAATATTGTACAAAGTAAAAATATGGTTGATTTTTTGCTTCGGATCACCTGTTCAGGACATAGGACTTCCCGAAGCGAAGAATATCATAGCCGGCGCACCAACATACGTGGCTTCTCCCATTCCCAGTACCATGTTTTGTCACACTTTAAAAAAAATTATCATGTTCGATAAAGGCCGCTTAGTAAACATACCAAATTGCAACATTCTATATATAAAATTTTTCGCATAAAAAATTGGCGATAAATGGAACATTTTTTGGCCCAACGAAGTAGAAACCTTCCTTAAGGTAATCCTATCGCTTCACACTTGTCATACCACTGATCATACTTGAGACTTGTACAATTTATATTTTAACATATGCAAAAATAATAATTTGTCATAACTAAAATTTTCCATGTGTGAACTGTTCAATGAATGTTCACATTTAATTAGAAAAATGAAAAAATAGTTATTCCAACGATTCGCGCAGTATTTCTAGGTTTGATATTTGGCAACATTGGTTCTATCTTCGTCTCTTTCTACTCAACCAGGCGAGTTTAACCTCCATGCTTTTCAACGTCGATCTGTCAAAACAATGTCAGGTGTGGGAAATACAAAGCATTGTATTCGGCCCACGACTGGTAAAAAGCGTGGAAAATTTGTGTCGGCGAAATATGTCGGTTAAAAATAAAATATGTGTGGAAGTTCGAATGAGTGAGATGAGGTTAGGACTACAGTCAGCTGTTGCCTTGCTGTCACGTCTCTTTATCGTAGCAAGTGGTAATAAATCCAATACCGGAAGTTCAAATTAAACTTGATATTACATAAAAATTAGGTCAATGAGCGTAATTTTTTGTGAGAGCATTACTACAATTGTTAAGTATGTAAATCTGATTATTTTTAAGAATCTGACGGATTCCCACTATTATATACACTTTTGTAGCGACCGGAAATTGGGTTTTTGTGTGTCGTCTCGAAATACCTTCACAAAAATACGCAATTTTAATATTTTTTCTCTCCGTAATTCGGTCGATAACCGACCCTGAAATTTTACAGAGACGATTATTAATATATTTAGTGAAGCTCAAAAAAATAAAAATCCTATGGCTTGAAGCCTGACGAGAGGATTACCTTAACCCTTCCTTGACACACTTATATTTGGCCACGGCTTTGACACACTGGATCAGTTTGACAAGGGTAGTACTTCATCCACCTGCCCTTAACAACCCTTCGGTCGGTTTTCAATGAAAAAAATCAGGCATACACTTTAAACATTTCTTAATATGTCTGCATAATAATAATTCGGAAAGTATAAAATTGAATTGTTGTAAAAAATTATTTAAAACTTTCAATTTCAGCCAAGTGAGCATTTTGTTTCAAATTCGTCTAGGTCAAAATGACCCAGTGTGACAAGAAAGGGTTAAAATGGCGAAAAATTGTAAAAAAAAATAATGACCATGCAAGTTTCCATTCGCTCTCGCACAATGCACTAATTCCGTTCGTTTTATAGCCGATCTATTTTTCATTCGTTTGAATTTCACTTTGAAGCTCAAATTCCTTGTCGATTGTGAAATGTTCTCGTTTGATTTTACCTCCACGTCTGTGCGGCCCGGTCGCGAACGGATTGAGTCTCCGCTTCGGCGATGTCTACACATTGTGTTTCTCGAGTTCGCACATTTTCCCAGTTCACGCGTCTCGGTCCCGTTTGCGAAGAGGCATTCAAGTATTCCGTCCTCGTGATTTTGTCACGATATCCGCCCAAAAAGGGCTTGGAAATTCGGCGGTCCGCGATTTCCGCGGTCGAGACCATGTTACTCGTGAAAATACGACCAAATGAGCAAAAAATTGTCGTTCAGTGGTCGTCTTGTCAAACGTCCACTTTTTTATTCGTCGTTCGACGGACGTTCTATTGTTCGAGGACGAATCATTGCGGAATTACGTCACGCTGAATATAGCGTGATATAGAACGCGTATATGTCCAATAGAAGTTTAATTTAGAAGTTTTCATAAGTTTCACTAGATTATTTCTGGAAAAAAAAAGTTCGGTCGGGCGTTGAGTACATCACAGTGTACAATTTTCAAAAAATCAATTCTTTTTGCATTATCCGATAGTATAGACGGTTATAAACATGGATCTGGCATCGACAATTTCTCGTAAGTAGACAATTTATACGAAAATTCCGCACTCGAAATTTTAAACGTGTTTTTCTCGAAATGTCGTTTTTCAAAAGGGTGTACACTCTCAAAGGAAGAGTTTTCAAGCTATCCGTCTCAAATTTTGACGCAACATTCCTCACGCCATTCTTTATCTTGCTAACGAAGCTATTTTTTTAATCTTCATATTTTTTTAACCGAAAAAGTGTCGAAAAAATTGGCTAAATTCGATACTTTTTTTCAAACCGCCGCCATTTTGTCAATTCTGATTAATAATATTTTCACAAATTTTGTTTCAGATAATTTTTACGGCCACAACCGCGTACACCGTGAGGACTCCTTTTTTCGAATTCATTTTGAATTGTTGAAAAAAATGTTTGTTGAAAAAAAAATTCGAAGAGATTTTCAACCGTTAGAAAAAATGTTAAAAAAAAGAAATAAACGGTTAAAAATGTATTTTCTATTTTTCATGAGTGACTTGATTTGACAAGTTACAGACATGCTGTCGCTGAAAAACCCCGTAACCGGAAAAAAACCAGAAAAAGGCTAGTTTTTTGACAGGTGATTGTGTAGGTGCCGCGGGTGCTAAATCCAAGTTTGCCTAAAAATCGAGGTGGAGGGTTTTTTGGGGGATGAAAGGGGATGGGGGTGGATTAATGCCAAATTACAACCCCTACGAGGTCGACGCCGTGAGACGAAATGTGCAGAAAAATCCGGGCTTTAGTTTTGTTCACAGCGCCGAATTCGTGGAAGTTCATTTTGGGGGTGAAAAAGTGGGGTGAAATTTTGAAAAATCAGTTTAAATTCAATAACTCTTTAAAAAAAAAATCGTACACTTTTTGTTCAAATGGGAATGTTGTAGCCCTTGAAAAGACGGGTCGATCGAGTATTTGATAATCACTCACCGATAGTATCGTCACGCCCAAAAAAATGGTTAAAATACAAAAAAAAAATGTTTATTGAATAACTCAAAAAACAATCGATTTTTCGGGTATGGTCCAAATGTACGTAATGTAGAGAATAATTTTCTCTATATTTTCGTTTCTATGGACCACCCTTGAATTTTGATGTTCCAACCCCTCTTGGGGGTTGAAAATTCAAAATGAAATTCCCGGAAAACTATCGACCGCACGAATTCGCCGCCGTGGAAGAATTTGTAGCTTGAACCCTCAGCTACATTTTTGTCCACAGCGCCACACTCGTATCTCTTTATTTTCAGTCAATAGTTTTCCCAGAATTTCATTTTGAATCTTCAACCCCTGAGAGGGGTTCGAAAAAGCAAAATTCAAGGATGGTCCATGGGAACGAAAATATAGAGGAAATTATTCTCTACATTTCGTACATTTAAATCATCCCCGAAAAATCGATTGTTTTTTAGTTATTCAATAAACAAGTTTTATTTTATACTTCAACGATTCTTTTGGGTGTGAAGATATTATAGGAGAGGGATGATTAAATACTTGATCGACGCGTCTTTTCAAGAGCTACAACGTTCCCATTTGAACAAAAATTGTATGAATTTTTCCTGAAGAGTTATCGAATGAAAACTGATTTTTCAAAATTTCACCCCACTTTTTCAGCCCCAAAATCAACGTCCACGACTTGGGCGCTGTGGATAAAAATAAAGCCCGGTTTTTTCTGAATATTTCGTCCCCTGGCGCCGACCTAGTGGGGGTTGTAGTTTGGCATTAACAACCCCCATCCCCTTTCATCCCCTAAAAAAACCCTACATCCCGATTTTTAGGCAAACTTGGATTTAGCACCCACGGCACCTACAAAATCACCTGTCAAAAAACTAGCCTTCTAATTTTTCCGATTCCAATGTACAGCACGACGTATTAGAAATAAAAAAAAAACCAGACTGATTACCGTATTTTAAGCATCGAAAAAAAAAATCGCGATAATCAGCTATTTTTCGACCCGTTACACTGTGATGATTTCTTAATGTTTTCTTTTCACGCAGGGCCGTACAGTCCGACCTCCAAATAAGAAACCAAAAGCCCCCAAGGGGAAGAGTTTTTCTTATATATCGCATACCCCCACCAGGTGCTCGCTCCGCGCTCACGACCTCTGTCTGTCTCTCTCACTGTTTTCCGCATGCGATCCTCTCAACAAGAAACTCGCTCGAACGAGTTGCAACTTAGTATTCACATCGCCCATGCAAAAACGTTTTCGACTGCGCGTGGACATTTATTCAGCGAATTTTTGTTTCACGTTAATATACATACTATTGAATATTATTCTGTACTACTGTATCTGAATTACTATTAACTGTTATAAAATGCCCGAAACTGTAAAGAAGCGTAAGAGATCAGACTGTAGTATACAAGTCGAAGAAAATATTACAGAATCTGCGCCACAAGGTGATAATTTAAACAAAGAGCTTTATGTCCATATTGTTTTATCTCATTTAAATAAAAGAAGAAGTAAATATCTCTGAGGATTCATCTTCAATGACAGAGTTCGACTCTCTCGAAAATATTCCACCGCCAGTTGAGTGCGTTGCGGATCAAAATAATACACAACAAGACGAAAACGCTTTTCTTTACGTCTCGGAAACTTTTGCTGCTTTATATGAAAATCTTCAAACGCCCTTATCTTTGTTTTTATTTTATACGAAATCTTGTCAACGCATATATGTATCTTTTTAACGAATACAAAAAATTTCTAATAAACTTGTAGATTTTTCGTTACATTCACACACGCACACACACATGCTCACGCACGCATGCACACATCAATTTACACTACACGTTCACTCTATTTTGCCCGAATAATCTCCCCCAGGCTGGTTTCTTAACCAAAGGTTCCGCGCACAAAATTCTCGAGCTCGGAGTTCGAGTCGGAGTGGGGGGAGCGCTCGAGTGAGAAACTGGGGAAAGTTTCTTATTGCCGGGTTTCTTATTCGGAGGTCGGACTGTATTTGGTGGGGGCATAAGGAGGACCCTTCTGAATAATTGGTAAACCACAATCGCGCTTAAGGTGGGAAATACCTTTGGCGAGAATAAAATTTGCCGATTTTTTTTTTAACGGAAAGATTTCTCCACCTTTTTTGAGAGTTTGGGTATGTTTTATTACTACTTTTAGCTTTTACGTGGTATTTTGTATTAATCATTAAAAATGGCGGAGGTATGGCACGGTATTCTAAACTGCATTTTCAAAACTAGCGTGACGTATAGCTAAAAAAGTAATCGACCAATTCTGATGAAATTTGGTACAAATCTTTGTAACCTTATTGTCTATAACATGATCTTAAATCTTTTTGAAAATAAAAAAAAAATATTTTTTATAGCAAGATGTATCCATTTTTTTTCGGGAAATCCCATCCTTTTATTTCAAAGCGTAGCATTTAATCGATTTTCAACATTTCTCACTTTTTCTCTGTGCATATTCTGCGTATGAGGATTAATGGAAGAAAAATATTCGTTGTTTTTTTTCACATTAATCCCGCCGACGCTACGCGTCACGCTGTCTGACAACAACCCGTTTACGAGACCGTGCCATACCTCCGCCATTTTTAAAGATTAACTTTGAAAAAATACCATTCAACAGCCAAAAGTACTAATAAAACATACCCTAAGTCTCAAAAAGTGGTGAAGACATTTTTCCGTTAAAAAAAACACGAAAATCAGCAAATTTTTTCCTCGTCTAAAGGTATCGCCCTCTTAAAGTGTACTACTAGTTCTACCGTTGTAATCATAAGTTTACCTTCAATACCCCCCTTAAGTACCACTGTCATTTACCAATCATTCGCTGGCGTTGGGTTAAAATTTTGACAATTTCGTGGCTTGAACAATTTCATTTTAGTTAAATTGTTCGAGCAAGTTGAACATGAAATTGTTCGGTTCAAATTTTGAAAATTTCGTTGCTTGAACAATTCGATTTAAATTAAATTGTTCATGAAATTTTAATTGAATTAAAATTTAACAATTTAATTATCAATTAACAATTCAATTTTTTTAACAATTTAATTAAATTGTTGCTTGAACCATTTAATTTTAAATGAATCAAAGAAGTATGCGGCCGTGTAGGTGATAAGAGATCGCTAGAGTTTCGGCTTCGGTCCGGTAATTTAATTTTACCGGCTTCGGTCCGGTAGTTTAATTTTAATTAAATTGTTCAAGCGACGAAATTGTCAAAATTTCAACCAAAGGTAAAATTATCCAAGTTTAATTGTCCAGGCCACAAAATTGTCGAAGTTAATAACCACAATTGATTCCATTGACAAATTTCATTGTCTGGCCAAGAAATGACACTAACAGTTTAACTCTGTGCCTGTAGTCTTCATTGTTATCAATAAGGGATGTTTCCATTAACCAAGAATAAAAAAGTATTGTTATGAGGTTTATAATCAAGTATTGTTATGAGGCTTATAATTAAAGTAATGCTCGAAAGTGCCTATTTTATTTTATTCGGTAAAATTGTAGATAAATTTGGATAAATAAAATGTAAAAAAATATATATAAGTCACGTGACAAAGAACACCAATCAGAGCGCATGACGTCACACTTTGCAATATACGAACGATTCGACGCTCTAAGCATACCGCTTATACTAGGTCGTTACCGTTTACTTCGCCTTAAAATACAATTTGTGAGATTTCTCGATTGATTTTGAATTTTACTCGAACTGTAATAATGGAGACTGGATTCGTGAAGGCCAATAGTTCGAATTTGCCTAGGATTCACTGCATAATGGTGGCCAATTTTTTTACGAAAAATAGCGACCTCTGCTTTGCAGAATTCAGAAACGTGAAGACTTCCATGTAAGTATACCCTAAAGAATTGTTATTTGTGCAACAAATAATGTATATAGCATTAATAATATTACAAACTCTGTAATAATTAGAACAAATTTTGGAGGTTATGTATCGTTTTACGGCTTGTTTCGTTTTATTCAATTGCAGGTCTTCATGACAGTCGTACGGTGATAAATAGAATTTAGAATTCATCCTTGAACTTATTAATTCTGAAATATTTGTTATCGTGTTTGTTTAGAGACCCGTCTTTTGCAGAGTATGATGTCACGCACCGTCAAATTACAGGTTTGAACGTTTTGGCGCGTATTTTTAAACGGATGAATTAAAACGTGATTTTTGAAGAATTCGCTGCAAGTAAATAGGGTCGTGTTCGTTGGGTCTCGTCATTTTGATACGAACAAGAGCGCATGCGCATAATGATGCGCAACGCGCAACGTCGCAATGAAACGAGTCATTCGTTTTGTGAATTACTCGTTTCATTGCGCAATTGCGCGTTGCGCATCATTATGCGCATGCGCACTTGTTCGTATCAAAATAATGAGACCCAACGAACACAACCATGCGCACAACGAATGGCTCGTTAAATTGCGCAGTTGCGCGTTGCACATTATTATGCGCATGCGCACTTGTGCGTATCAAAATGATAAGACCCAACGAACACGACCTAGATTAAATAAACATTTAGAGATATATTATGTGTATGTGAACAATTTTAAACACTTTCCCAAGAATGGGCAACATCCCTATTGTTCAGTGCTGAATAGCTCAGACACGAAGATTCTTCTCTCTCCAAGGCGCCCCAGTGAAATTTGGCAAAACTTCCAATTTCAATATTTAGTGGACGCAGGTACATTCTCTTTAAAATATCAGTATCGTAAATACGTTTTTCCGCGTTCAGCTTTCTTTTCCCTCCAGTAACTGACACGTATATATCGATTTTCAATATTTGAATTTGACGTAATTTATTAATGAATTTTTGCTACACCTCGAGACATCGACGAGGGACATATATCATTTACGAGGGATTAAGATTTATGAACAAATGTACATATGCCGATTAAAACTATAAACAAAAACGTTCAATTGCGGTTTCTTGCGTTGTCTCGTATTTTCGATTGTTTTTTTTTTCTTCTTTTCTGCTAGTCTTGTTGTTGTTGTTCGTGAAATAAATAGTGAATTTTATTTCTACAGTGTGAAGAGCGATCTTTCGACTGGTGACTATCGTTCGACGGTGATTTCCCTTTCCTCTCTCTTCTTCCTCCTTCTTCCTCGCTCCGTCGCGTAATCACACAAGTTTGATCAATGGAAAGTGTTGATGACACGAGAAATCAAAGACTGGTGGCTCTTTGGAATCTTTCTTATGCCCACCGGCTAATAGTTTTACGACGATGAAATTTGTCTTGGCTATTTTCAGGAGATCGTTGATCTGAAAAGAATCAACGAAACTTCAGAAACGTCGGAAAAGAAACGTTGATTAACGGGCTACATTTACCTAGGTGGTTAAAAAAATTGCATTTTTCAAATATATTTTCATTTCATATCACCTTTTAGCTATACCCCCTGAACATTTCATTGAAATATTCATCACGATACTTCAAACTTTGAACACGGTTTTCTCGAAACACTGTTTTCAAAACCGGTGGACATGGTATGTCGAGAACTCAATGGATTGTTTCCACATTCACAGGAGATACGATGAGAAACATTTAGAGGTCGTTGACGAACTCATTTTTTAAAATTGATCTTCATTTTTTAAGGGGTCTTCTCACTTTAGACGCCAAAAAAGGCCACTTTCATGAATTTTTTTATAGATTTATATTATAGATATAAATCGATAGATTATCGATTTATATTATAGACTATCGATTTATATTTATAGATATATTTTTATAGATATTATATATATTATATATAGAGATTATATTTATAGATATTATATTTATATTTATATTATAGATATAAATCGATAGATAGATTTATATTATAGATATAAATTTTTATAGATTTATATTATAGATATTATATAAAAGTTGTTACACCTTATAAATACACTTTCGAAATACATTCAAAAGAAAAATTTATTTATTTAAGTCACTATTCGTCTATAGACGAAAATGGTAGTTAAAAAAATGTCCTAAAAAAATTGTAGGTCTGCGCTGTTGATGAAATCTCGGAGATGGATCATCCGAAACAAAAAAATCAAACGGTTTTAAATTCAGTATGTTAATGGCTATAGCGCATATCATACGATTTTTGATATATGGAAAAGTAACAGAATGGCGGACATTTTTAAAAAAACAACGTGTTTTTTCACCGTTTTTGGCAAAAAATAGTAAATATTAAAATTTTAAAAAATCCTTGATATGCGCTATAGCTATAGTTGTAAAGAATATGTGGTTAAAAATTCATAAGGATCAATAGTTTCGAACATTTTATCAACAAGCCGTTGAAAAACGTTGTTTCGAGAAAAAAGCGTTTAAAGTTTGTTTGGGTTACGTAAATACATAACAATTTTTTTTAAATGTATTTCGACAGTGTATTTATTAAGTCTAACAACTTTATATCAATATCTGTAATATAAAGCTATAAAAAAATCATAAAAATAGCCTTTTCAGCATCTAAAGTGAGAAGACCCCGTAACGTAAAAATTACAACTTTTTCATATATTTTGCATGCTCGAGTTTTAATTCGCTCCAACGTTGTTAAAAAAAATGATTTCAAAAATCGACGATCATCAAGGACTCGTATTTATCATTAACTCGAATAACCCGGCCATATTTTTCTTGATTTTCTGCACAACCTTCGATTTTTCGAAGTTCGACATTTTTTATTTTTCATTTGTTTTTTCGTAAAAAAAAATATGATAAATTTAGTGTTTTTCACCGCAAGACCCACCGTGGTAAGATTTGTCTTTCTATTTTTTTTCTAAACTGAAAAATTTTTATTCTTGGTTTTGTTCAAAACTTAGCTTTTTCCTATGATGAAATAATTTTAAATGTTTAATTCTATAATATTCTATACTTTGCATATAATGTTAACATATTGAAAAAGTTTTCCAATCGTTTTTAATCCTTTTTAATCATTTTAGCGGCAAACTCAAATACAACTTGAGAAATGTTTTACCAAAACATTAGTTTAAATGAAAAAGTACACTGCATTTTTTAAACCATAGAATTTATTAATTGGCATCATTGCATCAAACGAAACGGCTATATTTTGAAGAAATCACAAATAATTTTTTTCCAATTTGGGAAAAAAAGAACGGCTCTAAAGGCTCTATATATATATATATATATATATATATATATATATATATATATATAGGTTTGAGTTTAAAAAAATGCGATTCTTTTTCACCAACCGTTTCCCACTGAAAAATCGGAATTTGACCATTTTTTCGGGCCTCTAGGTAGATGTAGCCCCTTAAAAGGAAATTCTTCGGGGCTTACCTCGTTCACGGTATTTGCATTTCCGGGGCAGAGCGATATGGCGCAGTCCAACATATTTCGGGCTCTCTCGAAATGCCTGCATGCCGCGTAGTATTGCTTTTCGCTCGTCGCGGCCTCCTGCAATGTCGTGAATGTCAGAAAATTGTTCGTCGCGCCAAAAAAGAGAATGACGAAGGGGCTGCGACAAAATGTCCCGAAAAAGGACCCGCAACGAGATAAACTTTAACGACATCGTGAAGAAAATATTAATTGCAATATTGATAACGATGCCCTGTTCAACAATTGCCCCACTCAATGTTGTCTGCGCACTTAGCCTGGGCAACTTACGTTTCGCTTTTGCATTTGAGAATTCGTCAGATCGAAGAATTTCTGGTAATCCGCCGCGGGTGGTATTAGCAGCGACGAGAACGGCAATAAGCGATGCTCGTATCTTACTCTCTCGGAGTCGAATTCCGATTCGGGAAGTGGAATTTTACCGTCCATTCGAAAACCGACGAGAGCCTTGGGAGAAAAAAAAATTATAACTGCGTATGATGTCTAATTATCTTTTTTTCCGTGCCATTTGAAGTGTACTTTTTTAAATTAAGGAGGGAGATACTTTTATGCGAGGAAGAAATTTGCTTATTGTCATGATTTTTGTTTTAAGGCCTTAGGCCATAGTAAAAGTGATTCACTCATAAAATTAATTACACATCTATTTAGTATGAATATCAAGCTGTTAGAATTTTTTTTTCGACGTACAAAATGGCCGACTACTCGAAACTTCTCGAAACAGCTTTTTTCCAATTGGCCTGACAAATAACTTCAACAATTTTCACTCGATTTACTTCAAATTTAAAAGTTATGTTCCTAATTGCATTTCGCAGACACGTACGGAATTTCTAATTAATCGAAAAGTTCTCATTTTATGAGCGGTTTATGAGCAGTTATAACGAAATTTTTCACTGAAAATTCATTTCTTAAGTTCAAATACCTACAACTTTTGAATAATACAATATTTTTTAAATTCCGTACGTACTTCTCTAGGTATTCTAATGTAGATTGACGAGAATTTTTGTTTTTTGTTCTAGGTAAAAAATTGCGGATGCTAAATGTCACGCCGCGGAGTGCCTAAAAAAAAGATAACAAAAGAAAATATTAGTAGTCGGCCATTTTGTACATCGAAAAAAATATATATATATTTTTTCTAACAGCTTGATATTCATACTAAATAGATGTGTAATTCATTTTACGAGTGAATCACTTTTTCATACGAAAAAAAAATTGTTAAATTCGCACATGATTTTATACCCGTTATTGTGGCCTAAGGCCTTAAAAGGAAAGATTTCTTCACCATTTTTGAGACTTAGGGTATGTAGTATCGATTTTTATTTGCACAACATTTTTGCAAAGCTTTTGACAAAACATTAATATTTCACATACATACTTTTCACTTATAATCTACACCCTACATTCCTACACTACGCATTATTTTCACATTCACCCTTTCTTCATTTGCTCGTCTACTCCGTCGATCTCTCCTCCCCCATGCTCCTTACTCATCTTTATGCACACTTCCTCTATTTCCCTAAAGTACTCGCATATCCCTATTTGTATTTTCCCTCCCAGCATACTTATGATTTCCGCCTTTACTACCAAATCGTCGATTCCTTCCATCCACTCGTCTGCTTTCTGCTTTGCTTTCTCTGATACTAAGTCCCTACCTTTTTTACACATCAATAGGTGCTCCAATGTCTCATTTTTTTCTTTACATACCCTGCACCTTCAATCCTTTTCCCCTTTCTTTCCCGCCCTTCCTATGTTGCCACATCTTACCCTCGCTCGTATTTTCCTGATAATACCCTTCCTGATAATACCCTTCCTGATAATACCCTTTCGTATTTTCCTGATAATATTTTTATACTTATCATTATACGTCGATTTACTGATTTTTTTCTCTTTCCTCCTTAAAATTCTGTTTTTGAAGGTTTCCAGTCTCTCTTTTATCCTTTCGTCTATTTTGTTCACTTCTCTTCGCATCATTGTTATTATATCTTTTATCTCCAGATCTCTTAATACCTTCACCAAGTTTTTCCCCCATTTTTACGCCTAGAGAAAGAAAAGCAATATTTCACACGCACACACGTCTTGTGTGTAAAATATTGCTTTTTCTTTTACGCTAAATTTTCTTTACGCTATATTATAAAAAACGCTACATTTAAAAAAAATTTAAATCCTTTTATTTTCTGCTTGTCTTAAGCAGAAAAAAAATGATTAATTTTTCTTAATTTAACGTTTTTAAAACGGACTAAAATGTATAAAATAATTAATAGCCCCATACAGATTTATAACTCAATACAGATTCCTAACCCCATACGGATTGTCCTGAAAATTAGTGATTATGAATTTTTAATAGCTTTGAAAATACTTGTAAGATTTAAAACGAAAAACGTGGGGCGCACGCAATAGATGGAGTGTAGGGAGTAGCTGTCGTTGAGAAAACGCACACAACAGTTCATATCACTTGCAGTGCAACAAAATTGTTAGTGACTTACAAGAAAAATCACTTGAGCGTCCTCCGATTTTGTTGAAACTTTTTTATGTGGAAGAGTATCAAAGACTAAGAGATACGTATTTTTTTTATCGGCGGAAACAGTTTTTAGGGGTGAAACGCACCCTCGAAAATAGGGGTGTTTTTCGTCGATAACGTTATCGTTCTGATCTCCAATGTATAGTATACAAAAAAAATTAACATTGTTGCAATTTGAATTTTTTTTATATCGTACCGTTAAAACGTTATCGACAAAAAACATCCTCATTTTTTAGGGTGCGTTTCACCCCTTAAAACCGTTTTTCCGCCGATAAAAAAATACGTGTCTTTTAGTTTTTGATGCTCTTTTACATAAAAAGGTTTCAACAAAATCGGAGGAAGACACCAAAGTGATGTTCCTTGTTAAGTGGACTATTTATGCATCAATTATCTATTGCATGTGCCCTACGTTTTTCGTTTTAAATCCTTCAAGTATTTTCATAGCTATTAAAAATTCACAATCACAATTTTTCAGAACAATCTGTATGGCGTTGGGAATCTGTATTGGGTTATAAATCCGTTTAAAAAACGTGGTTGAAAAATGTTTTGATGTAATTTTATACAACCCTGTTTTTCGTGTCACAGTAACCTAACCCCTTAACCCTTCCTTGACACACTGGGTCATTTTGACCCGGACGAATTTGAAATAAAATGCTCACCAGCCCAAAATTGAAAGTTTTCAATAATTTTTTACAGTAATTCAATTTTATATTTTCCGAATTTTAATTACACAGACATATTAAGAAATGTTCAAAGTGTACCCCGGATTTTTTTCAATAAAAACCGACCCAAGGGTTGTTAATGGCAGGTGGATGAAATACTATCCGGGTCAAATTGACCCAGTGTGTCAAAGCCGTGGCCAAATATGAGTGTGTCACCGAAGGGTTAACGAACGAAGTAGGCAAACCACTTCATTTTTTAACACGACATTCCAAGCACTATAATCACGGCTTCCCCAGTTTTTAATTGAAACCTCACTATTATTCTAGTTCCTGCAGCCCTACAACCAGTGTTCACGAGGTGTCACGTCTATTACCAAATGGATAGAGATTCAGCTTGAACATTAAGGGGCTATACCAGTGTGACACTTTCGAAAAATCGATTTTTCGAAAGTTGCCTTTTTCGATTTGCCTTTTTCGACAGTTTATACTTTCAAGAATATCATTATCATTTATATCATTTATATCAATATCATTTTATGTTGCAAAAATCGATAGTTAAATCTTTAAACGCGCTTTTTCTCAAAATGAGATTTTTCAAATTTGCTGACATTGTAACTCAAAGAGCAATTATCCGATCGACTTGAAATTTGAACTGAGTACTCTTGAATATATTTACTCTACAATGACGTAGGATATTTTTTATGGGATGAAAATTGACGATTTGGCATTGAAAAAAATGATCATTTTATAGGCAAGAAAACAGACTTTTTTCATAACTACGCCATTTTGTTAGATTTTGATATTTTTCGAAAATCCTACGTCATTGTACAGGAAATATCTTCCAGTTTAACGACATTTTTTCCTTTTTCGGTTTCAGCTACTCAATCGGCCGGGATCATGTCAGCAGTGGAGGAACTTTTTTTTTGGCGCCTCCGAAGGCAGCGCATAAGTGGCTTGGATCTCAATATTTTTCTATGAAGAAATTATGTAATATAGGTCAAATATAGCCAAATATCAGGTTGATAAAAAAAGTTTTGTCGCAAAAATTTTTTAAATGTCTTTTTACGTATTGACGCAATATGACATCGAGCTATGTCGAGAATATTCTAGAATGTTTTCTACTCTTCCACGTGACAGGGTATAAAAGGGCGAGCGCGCGTTCTAGTGGACAGAAATGGCTTCGATCTCGCAGGAGCAACTTCGAGCGATCATTTTTTACGAGTGGCGGCGCGGCACGAACGCAAGCACAACTGCTAAAAATATACAGGATGCATTCAGCGAGAACGTAGTTTCTCATCGAACAGTCCAGCGTTGGTTCAATCGTTTTAAATCTGGAGACACAAGCTTTGAAGATAAGGAACGTTCCGGACGACCGTCGACCATCGATGATGAAGCATTACTCCGCTGCATCAAAGAAAAACCGGAAGCAAGTACGCACGAGCTAGCAAGAGAACTTGGCTGCACCCAACCGTCAATAGTCAATCACTTACACAACTTGGGATACAGGAAGGTTCTAGCTCAATGGATACCACACCGTCTCACCGACGACAATAAGAACTGTCGCGTGACCATCTGCCAGTTTCTCCTGCTTCGCCACCATCGCAAGGAGTTTTTAGAAGATCTTGTGACGGGAGATGAAAGCTGGGTCTTGTATAGAACGCGTTTAGTCTACTGGCTTCCTATCGGAGAAAAACCGCCACACCAACCGAAATCTGATCGTCACTCACAAAAGGTTTTGTTGTGCTGTTTCTGGGATGCAAAGGGAATGCTGTTTCACAATTTTCTCCCTGTAGGTAAGACGATCTCCTCTACACGATACATCGAAAATCTTCAGGAATTGGCAAAAGCTATTAGAAAAAAACGGCCACGACGCGACTGTACACCTTCTCCACGACAACGCGAAACCCCATGTCGCAAACGAAACCCACAAAACAATCACTGAGCTTCACTGGAATACCGTTCCTCATCCACCATACTCTCCCGACATCGCGCCATCTGACTACCATTTGTTCAGACATTTGAAGGCATATTTGAGAAACAAAACTTTCGAAAACGTCGACGATCTCAGAAGGGATATTTCAAATTTCTTTGAGTTCCAGCCGCCGCAGTTTTGGGCAAAGGGAATAAATGAGTTGCCAACTAGATGGTCGAGTGTCATAGAAACCGATGGCGAATATATTGTTGATTAGAAATGTTTTGTATAAGATATATAAATAAATAAATTATATTGAAATTATTGCGACAAAACTTTTTGATCAACCTGATATATTCATAATTTTCCAAAACATTTAATTGAGTACTTTTCTTCCAAAAAATTCCCGAAAAGCCCCCAAATTTTCAGGGATCACACTGGTATAGCCCCTTAAAAATCTCCGAAACTATGCTGTGAAACTGATTGATTTTTAGACAGTTACTGCACCATAAATGAATCCTTCGGTGATATAAAATGCAATCGAATCCGAATATTCCGACTTTAGTCTCGAAACTCCCCAAATGATAAATCTAGCGAAGAAGCGAACAACCGCCATCGATCAATGAGCGATAATAATAACCTCAACAATGGCTCATCAGCGATAAAATATATTGCTACGGAACACAATGGTGCTCGAGTCTTACCTTGTAATATCCGCCGCAAATATTTTGCATCGCTTGATACATAAGCATTTCTAGGCTGAACGGTCTAGGCGCGACCTTTTTCTTCTTGCTCTTCGCACTTTTTTTCCCTCCTCTGCCCTTGTGCGCCTCGCTGTGGGCCTCCTGCTCCATGAGGAAAGTGTCGGCCCTCGTGAGCGCGGACACGAGCCATCCGTACAGGAATTGATATAGGTACCAGAATATATAATGATACTCGTGCACGGAATAGAGCTCGAGCTCGAAGCCGCTCAGTAGATACATTATCATGACTCTCAGTGTGTGATAGAGTATCCACGTGCCGAAACACGCGAGATGAGGCCTCGACGTGTCGCTCTTCAACGACAGAGTGTGCAAATGTTGATCGACTCGTTCAGCCTGTTGAGTTATTCGTTTAGTTCTTTCTCGTCTTTTCACATCCAGTCGGAAATTCAAAATGTACAAGGAAAAAACGTGTTGGACTTGCATGTCGCAAGCGAAAGTCAAGAGACACAGGAGGGGGTATTCGCGATCCCCAAGAGTCTTGGCGCCTCTCGCGGCGTAAGGCAGAACCTCTTCTATAGGATGTCTCGAAATGACCTGACATTTTAATTTATTAATAAAACGTATTATTTGAAAAGTACGAATATTCTTATTTTAATTTAAGGTACAAACATGGAGGTTATGTGTGGAACACAATGTCCGATAAATGGCCGCCTCGTCCCTGTTTGCAAACGTTCACTCTTTCGACGAAATTTTCAATAACATTTTGGCATAATTGCGAACTAATTTCATTGAGGCCTTAAGCCACAGTAACGGGTATAAAATCATGTGGGAATTTATCAATTTTTTCTTCGTATGAAAAAGTGATTCACTGATTAAATTAATTACACATCTATTTAGTATGAGTATCAAGCTGTTAGAATATATATATATTTTTTTTCGATGTTCAAAATGGACGACTATTCGAAACTTCTCGAAACAGCTTTTTTCCAATTGGCGTGACAAATAACTTCAACAATTTTCACTCGATTTACTTCAAATTTTAAAGTTATGTTCCTAATTGCATTTCGCAGAGAAGTACGTACGGAATTTCTGATTCATCGAAAACTTTCTATTTTATGAGCAGTTTATGAGCAGTTATAACGAAATTTTTCACTGAAAATTCATTTCTTAAGGGGTTACCCCCACTTGCGATTTTGAAAAAATCGACTTTTTTTATTGCATTTTTTTGAAGTATAAGTATCCGGGCCCATACTTCTGTATGGGCCCGGAATAGATGACTCTATGTAAGTTTACAAAAAAAAATATTTTCTTCGTGTAAACTGAAATTGAAACTTTAAACGCGTTTTTCTCAAAATGGCATTTCTGAAGTCGGTGACCAAGATTACTCGAACACTAATGAACCGATCTTCTTGAAATTTTGCAGGCTTATTTAATACATAAAAATGTCATCTTTAATCGTTCGATTTTTTTTTTCGAAAAAAATGGCCGTTTTATAGCCAATAAACGGCCGTTTTTTTTTTTAGTTAAAATCGAACCATTAACTTTGACTGTCCGCCATTTTGTGAAAAATGAATATTTTTTAAAATCCTTCGATTAAAGACTAGTTTATACTTATATTTGACTAAATCCATCCGCATTTTTTTTCAGATGATCCACTTCGCCGCAATGTTGGTCACCGCAAACCGTGTATATAAAAACATTATTTCATTGACGGCCATTTGCCACTAAACAATGTAATATTTTTCAATAAAAAAATTACTGAAAGTTCTTCGAGATGTGTTCTTTAAGATGTTATATTGATCGATTAAAAAAGTTTTGTAGTTTTCTTTAAAAAAATTCATGAAAAAGGCCTTTTTTTGCCCTACAAGTGGGGGTAACCCATTAAGTTCAAATACCTACAACCTTTGAATAAAACAATATTTTTTAAATTCCGTACGTACTTCTCTGGGTATTCTAATGTAGATTGACGAGAATTTTTGTTTTTTGTTCTAGGTAAAAAATTGTGAATGCTAAATGTCACGCCGCGGAGCGCCTAAAAAAAAGATAACAAAAGAAAATATTAGTAGTCGGCCATTTTCTACATGAAATATATATATATATATATATATATATATATATATATATATATATATATATATATATATATATATATTCATACTAAATATTTCATATTTTTCAATTTATTTTTTGAGTGAATCACTTTTTCATACGAAAAAAATTGTTTAATTTGCACATAATTTTATACCCGTTACTGTGGCCTAAGGCCTCAATAAATAAAAATGTCAGGTCGTTTTGGGACATACTTTAGTATAGTAAACTTGGTTTAAATACGTTCAAATAGAAAAAAAATGTTAAACGACAAATTACTCGAGATTCACCTGTGTTCCAGGGTGCAAGGCGGAGAATAAAAGTGAATTGTCGTTCTATAATCCACCGAATCATAAAGTCTTTTGAAAAAAGTGGTTGTTCGCTCTGAAAATAACTCTCTTTAGGTCATCAAGGCGAGTTTGTAGTCACTCCACAAGATTTTTTTCCGAGTTTGTATCTTTATAAATAATAAATTGAGCAATTTTCAAAGTTATTTCTGTTACATACAGTGTATACATACAATTTCCGTCGTCTCGTCTAGAAAGTGACGTCGGAAGTGACTTTCAAAATCTTAAAAAATGTAAATCCAGAGCTGACGGAGCTAAAAAAAAGAGCGGAAAATAAATGAATCACTGCAGTAGCATCTTTACAATCTACCATGGACGTAAATCCAATAGCCACCTCGTAGGAAATCAAGAACGATGTAATTGTTTACATTTGGGTCTATACTTTGAGCGGCCATATTGAAAAATCGGTACGCCACCTCTAGAACATGAAAATCGCGAATGGGGTGCGGAGCGAATTGGACGAAAGTCCAGTGATGGAAAGTGCCGCCTCAAGATGGCTGGAGGCCGGGTTGAAATTCCGAACTTTGAATGCTCCGACGGTTTCAAATTCCGAATTTTAATATTCCGAAATTCAAGACGGGGCCGCGTTGAAATTCCGAACTTTGAATGGTCAGAACGCTCAAAACTCCGAAAGTATTTTACACGAAGACCAAAACTCCGAAAATCTTAACACCGTCAAAATAATTTGGCTATAACAGTTTTAAAGTTTCAAAATTTTCAATAAATCGACGAATTATTTCAAGATTTTTTTGTTATTAAGGGAGACTTTGTCCTTGAAATTTTCAAAAAATCAATTTGAGCTCAACATGAGCAGCTAGAAGAAGAGGAGGGATGCCTCTATGGACCAGGCATTGCCGATTAGCGGTAATTATAAACACATTTGTGTAAACACATTACAAAACTTTAAACGCGTTTTTCTCGAAAACACGTTTTTAAAAATGGCTGACATTCTCCTGACCGCTGTAATTAACATATCGACCTGAAATTTGGAGAGCATACTCAGAAAATATGTCTTCACGGAATGACGGATCGTTTTTTCGATAGATACATTTTTGCATTTATTATTTATCTTTTTATGCGCAAAAAAAGGCGAAAATTCGATTTTTTTTTAAATTGTCGCCATTTTCCGAAATTTGTACTAAACGAAAAACCCATCCGTCATTCCATGACCAAAGGGTCACAGATTAATAATATGCTTTGAATTTGTGTTTCAGATCAACAAAGAGGGGGCAGTGATGTCAGCCGTTTACCTCCCGCGATTTGAGGACCTGTTTTCGCGGAGCTACAACGGCCGCCATTTTGGTTTTTTTTTCAAAAAAAAAATTTTTTAACGTTCTGTATATCATGAATAAAAGCAAGAAAAAAACCGCACTCAAAAAGCTTTACTCGTTTCCTTTAAAAAAAATGTAAACACCTGAAATATGGCACTCCAAGGACAAAGTCTCCGTTAAGAACTGATTTTGCGTCAATTTTGAAATTTTTCTAGACAATGTTATACGTTCTACATCATTTACAGTCAACTGTGTAGACTTTCGCTGGCATGATCTCGCCATGAGGGCCGGGTTGAAATTCCGAACTTTGAATGCGCCGACGGTTTAAAATTCCTAATTTTAATGTTCCGAAATTACAAGGTTGGTCAAGATTATGCCAGCGAAAGTCTACGCAGTTGACTGTTAATTATGTAGAACGTATAACATTGTCTAGACAAATTTCAAAATTGACGTATAATCACTTCTTAATAAATAAAAAAAGCCTTGAAATAGTTCGTCGATTTATTGCAAATTTTGAAACTTTTAAAACTTCCATAGCCGAATTATTTTGACGTTGTTCAGATTTCGGAGTTTTGGTCTTTCGTGTGAAATTCTTTCGGAGTTTTGATCTTTCGGGGTAGTGTATTTTCGGAGTTTTGAGCGTTCCGATAATTCAACGTTCGGAATTCCAACCCCGACAAGCACGACGAATTTCCGTCTCGGTTTCGTCTAGCTGCGTTCCCTCCTGTTTCTCTCGTCTCTACGGTCGCAATAATTGACTGACCTCGTCGTGCAGCGTCGCAAAGTCCTCCAGCAAGTGTGCAAGTTTGTCCCTCTGCCTCGCCCTGTTGTGACCGCTCAATTGCAGCAGACTGCCGAACAGTGTGCCACACTGGGCCAAAAAGCTGTCGACGTATTCCTTCGCCTGTTGATTCTGCAGCAGCGTGCTCTTTGGCATCAGCGCCGGCGGAGCTGTGAAATTTCTCGCCGCGTCTCGCAGCACGTCCGTAAAATTTTGCGTGCCGAATACACGGTTCGTTGGTAAATATATTATTTGCAACATCGAGCGGGAGAGTATGCAGGGACTCGAGCGCGAAAATTCTAGAAAGAAATCCTGAAAATGATATATCAGCGTTACGAAGGGGCAACACAAATCGCTGAGAATAGAGCGACGTCGCCAAAGACGTCGTTTGAATGAGAAGTTCTCGAGGACGCCCTCAAGAACTTTTCAACTTTTTAAATCAGAATGATCGTAACTGAGTTCCCATTTTCGTATTCGCTTGATTGCTCAAAATTGTCCTAAGCTTTCGTTCATTGACACGGTTGTTACGCATTATTGACTCAGAAATTTCCTCACTTTTTCAGGTTTTCCATACAGGTTTTTAAAAAATTCCAGGTTATGCAAATGTCCCAGATTAGGGTCAAATAAAGAACACTTTGTTTTCATCAAACACACACACACACACACACACACACACACACACACACACACACACACACACACACACACACACACACACACACACACACACACACACACACACACACACACACACACACACACACACACACACACACACACACACACACACACACACACACACACACACACACACACACACACACACACACACACACACACACACACACACACACACACACACACACACACACACACACACACACACACACACACACACACACACACACACACACACACACACACACACACACACACACACACACACACACACACACACACACACACACACACACACACACACACACACACACACACACACACACACACACACACACACACACACACACACACACACACACACACACACACACACACACACACACACACACACACACACACACACACACACACACACACACACACACACACACACACACACACACACACACACACACACACACACACACACACACACACACACACACACACACACACACACACACACACACACACACACACACACACACACACACACACACACACACACACACACACACACACACACACACACACACACACACACACACACACACACACACACACACACACACACACACACACACACACACACACACACACACACACACACACACACACACACACACACACACACACACACACACACACACACACACACACACACACACACACACACACACACACACACACACACACACACACACACACACACACACACACACACACACACACACACACACACACACACACACACACACACACACACACACACACACACACACACACACACACACACACACACACACACACACACACACACACACACACACACACACACACACACACACACACACACACACACACACACACACACACACACACACACACACACACACACACACACACACACACACACACACACACACACACACACACACACACACACACACACACACACACACACACACACACACACACACACACACACACACACACACACACACACACACACACACACACACACACACACACACACACACACACACACACACACACACACACACACACACACACACACACACACACACACACACACACACACACACACACACACACACACACACACACACACACACACACACACACACACACACACACACACACACACACACACACACACACACACACACACACACACACACACACACACACACACACACACACACACACACACACACACACACACACACACACACACACACACACACACACACACACACACACACACACACACACACACACACACACACACAAGTTAAAGACCACAAGTTAAAGACCACAAGTTAAGTATCGTTCCAACCATACTAGAATTTGTAAACGTTACAAACTATACGGGAAAATTTTGATACTGTTCAGTTTTTTTGTCAAGTCGGTTTTATTGTTCGTAATTCTTGCAAAAAGTAAATTCTGAGCAAATTCCAGAGAATTTCCAAAATTCCTTGACTTTTCCCTGGTTATTCCAGGAGAAAAGAAATTCCCTGTGTTTTCCCCTGATTGAGACTTCGCACAAAAAGTGTTGAGAATATATTTGAATAAAGTACGGCTTACGAGAGCACTGTGGAATCCGGTGCAACCGGAGATTTTCGTGACCGTTTTCAATCTGTTCAATAGCTCGTCCATGTACTCGAGCGCTTCGACTCTCGGTTTGATTCTCGTGTAGCGAGGAAACGTTGGAGGAAGTAGCCTCTGATTGACCATTGGGTCGAACCCCATGATGCTGGGATGATTCGCTGAAAAACGTCAGTAATTCGACAGTTGATAGAGTAAACCGACCAGCGAATGGTCTGGGGCTAATGAATCGACGCAAATTGATTTATATTAAAAACAAATAAAGAATATGAATTGTCGATACAAACTCGAATCATTATAATTTAGCATAAAAATCACAGGCGCCGTTAAAAGCGATTTCTCAGTTTAATGTCGAATTTCGACGCCACACGGAATTTTTCTAGTTTGCGGTACTTGCGCACCGCGCAACTTAGTTACGATACGGCTGTGCACAGTGTAGGTGTTCTAAGGCGAAAACAATATTGTCTTTGTAAGTTAAGTTTATAACTTTATAATATTTATAATAATAGTCTATATATAACTTTTATAATATTTAATAATAATAATACCTTTAATTTATTAAAAATGTATAATATCATAATAATTGTAATAATTTAATTCATAACTTTATAACCCAATAATATTAGTGTTTATAAGTATGGAGAGTAAGTATTACTTGTGTTACTCAAGGGGAGGGGAGGGGTTTCAGCGTGAAAAAAAAACACTTTTTTGCGAAATTTTTTCATCTATATGGAAAGAGTAAATTTATTGAAACCTTTTGTACATTGTTAAGTGTCATTTCAAGAACATTCCGTGAAATTTGTACGCGAAAATATCCACAAACAAGCCGGTGCCGCGTTTTTCTCGACACCACTTTTTCAAAGTCCGTGTTCACTGCCATTTGAAAACTTCATGACCGATTTATTTCAAACTTGGTACACACTTTCTACATATAAAATACCTGCCCCCAACGGTTAGTTGGAGATTTTTTTTACATTGAGGGGGTTTTCCACCCCCAAAATGGCGAAATTTTTCGTGAAAAATGGCACTTTTCACTTTACATGACCACCAAAAGTTTAGAAATGAAAAAAAAATTATCAAAGACCGTTGGGGGGAGGATTTGATGATACTTTGACTAAATTTTAATGGTACTTGATTTCAGATAATTTCTAGCTGAGATACAGTGAACACCGCAGATCGTGTTTTTCCAAAGGCGTTCTTGGAAAAACTTTGTCACCGGCTTGTTTGTGGATATTTTCGCGTACATATTTCACGGAATGCTCTTGAAATGACACTTAACAATGTACAAAAGGTTTCAAGATATTTACTCTATCCATATAGATGAAAAAAATTATCAAATTTTTTTTTCACGCTGAATCCCCTACCCTCCCGTTAAGATAGTGTCAATCTTTTATTTTTTGCCAAACTTCAGAACAAATTCGTAATAATAGATCAGAATTCGACATTTTTATTTACTGTTGCTGTATTCTAATCTCTCTCCAGTAAATGGATATTAGGGCTCTGTTTTGGTAATTCTCAAACCAGAGTTAAACGTTTAGCTCGTCTGCAGAAAATTTCAAAATCAATTACTGTTAGGAGATGATACTGTACATTTCATTAAAGTAATCCTGTCGCCAGGCTTCAACCAATACGATTTTCATGTTTTTTTTTAGCTTCACTAAACATATTAATAATCGTCTCTGTAAAATTTCAGGGTCGGTTTTCGACGTCATTACAGAGAAAAAAAATATTAAAATTGCGTATGTTTGTGAAGGAATTCCGAGACGACATGCAAAAACCCAATTTCCGGTCGCTGCAAAAGTGTATATAATAGCGGGAATCCGTCAGATTTTTGAAAATAATCAGATTTACATACTTAACACTTGTAGTAATCCAATGCTCTAAGAAAAAATTACGCTTGTTGGACTAATTTTTATGTAATATCAAGTTTAATTTGAACTTCCGGTATTGGATTTATTACCACTTGCTACGATAAAGAGACGTGACAGCAAGGCAACAGCTGACTGTAGTCCTAACCTCATCTCACTCATTCGAATTTCCACACATATTTCACTTTTAACAGACATATTTCGCCGACACAAATTTTCCACGCTTTTTACCAGTCGTGGCCCGAATGCAATGCTTTATATTTCCCGCACCTGACATTGTTTTGACACATTGACGTTGAAAAGCATGGAGGTTAACCTCGCCTGGTTGAGTAAAAAGAGACGGAGATAGAACCAATGTTGCCAAATATCAAACCTAGCAATACTGCGCGAATCGTTGGAATAACTATTCTTTCATTTTTCTAATTAATTGTGAACATTCATTCAACAGTTTACACATGGAAAATTTTAGTTATTACAAATGATTTTTTTTGTATATGTTAAAAGTATAAATTGTACAAGTCTCAAGTATGATCAGTGGTATGACGAGTGTGAACCGATAGGATTACCTTAATACTTTAAGACAACCCCTAAAGGGATTTTTGACGACGCGCAATAGGTTTTGGGTTTGGGATTGTTTGGGTATTTTTGTGTGGGGAAAACGGAGAGCGCTATAATATATATAGGTATAAACGGAGACGTAGCAGATATAGATATAGTTGGCGCGCATTTAAGGGGTTACCCCCACTTGCGATTTTGAAAAAATCGATTTTTTTTATTGCATTTTTTTGAAGTATAAGTATCCGGGCCCATACTTCTGTATGGGCCCGGAATAGATGACTCTATGTAAGTTTACAAAAAAAAATATTTTCTTCATGTAAACTGAAATTGAAACTTTAAACGCGTTTTTCTCAAAATGGCATTTCTGAAGTCGGTGACCAAGATTACTCGAACACTAATGAACCGATCTTCTTGAAATTTTGCAGGCTTATTTAATACATAAAAATGTAGTCTTTAATCGTTCGATTTTTTTTTCGAAAAAAAATGGCCGTTTTATAGCCAAAAAACGGCCGTCTTTTTTCGTTAAAATCGAACCATTAACTTTGACTGTCCGCCATTTTGTGAAAAATGAATATTTTTTAAAATCCTTCGATTAAAGACTAGTTTATACTTATATTTGACTAAATCCATCCGAATTTTTTTTTTCAGATGATCCACTTCGCCGCAATGTTGGTCACCGCAAACCGTGTATATAAAAACATTATTTCATTGACGGCCATTTGCCACTAAACAATGTAATATTTTTCAATAAAAAAATTACTGAAAGTTCTTCAAGATGTGTTCTTTAAGATGGTACATTGATCGATTAAAAAAGTTTTGTAGTTTTCTTTAAAAAAATTCATGAAAAAGGCCTTTTTTTGCGCTACAAGTGGGGGTAACGCCTTAAAAAAAAACTTTCAAATTCAGTATCTCGAAAACTATTGCAAGTCGCCAAAAATCTCTTTAGGGGTGTCTTAAATTATTAAAAGGAAGGTTTGTGCGAAATTTCAGCTCAACTAGAGGGGGGAGGGGCTTCCGGAACCTTATCCGAATTTTCATTAATATCTATTCACCCCAATATTTTTAAGCAACAACCTCAAAAGGTCATCGGAAATATCGCCGTGAGAGAGCGCCGAGCTGCAGGTCCTTAGGACAATTTGTTCACTTTTTCGGGTCCTCTCAGTATTTTAATGTCTCAATTAGTGCAACTCACATATTTCGTCGGCCTTGTCGCCTCGATTCACCGTCTTTATCATAATCTGTATCATGTCCGAGGAATTCGAGAGGAGACGTTGGCAGTCTACGAGATTTTGTAGCAACTGGTCCTTCTTGCTCATCAACGACAACGTCTGATAAAACATCTTCGTGAATCTTATTCTAGTGTAGAGAGCCAATCCGTCGTTATACTGAAAAACAAGTGAATCACTTTAGTCGGTGTTTGAAAAAAGAACTTTCGAAACAGTGCTGAGCCTGAGAGACTGAAATTACTTCGACTTGGTGGTGCATCTTTTACTCGTCCTTTTTTTCATTTTCGATAGAAATACATGCATTTTTTAACAAGCTGTAATTTGTGTAAAAATTATATCAATATTTAAAGAAGTAGAAGCTTTCTAAAGCTCCAAGGCTCCGCTTTAATAATCTCCAGGCGGATGAAAAAAATATCAATTCGTTGTTGAGTTGGTCAAGCCTGAACCGGAAGAGTGAATTTTACAGTTGAATCAAGATCGGGAGAAAAAATAACCAGCGATAGCGCTTGAGTTAGAGAACTCAAATTTGGCATGCACTTTCATTTTAGCTAATAATATTTTATCGTGGACTGAAATATGAATGTTTATTCGCCACACGTATACCGGGTGAGGCAACAACTATTAGCAGTGGCGATATTTTCTAACCTATCAAACTTAGGGGAAAACTTTCCTACTAAACTAAACTACTAAACTACAACTAAAAGTTGTATAGTTCGGAGAGGGACATCGAGTGGTGGCTGTGAGGTTCAGCCAAGTGGAAACGCTTAAGGCGGCATATACATTTAGACAGGAAAAAATAAGCAATATTGAGCGCATTTTTAAACTACGAAATCATTATTTCACAATTATCAAACTTTGAGTATACTTTGATAGTAAATATATTTAAGTATACGAAGCATTTTTTTTAAATTAATTCATCATCAAAATGGCGGAGCTGTGGCAGAGTGTTACAGCAAAGTCGCCGCGGGAGTTGCGAATCGGCGTGCAGTCTAGCTTCCCGTATACTTTAATTTGCAAAAAAGTTAAAACATTTTTTCAGTTAGAACATGCATAGTTCCTATGTGACGGTAATTAAAATGAAGAAAATGCAAATTTGACAAAATGACACGCATTTATAACAAAATCAACATTTTACGAAAAATTTCAAGATAATCGATCAAGATTTAGCGTAAGAATCAACACAACAGAAATTTCAGTGTTTTCAGCCTAACATCGATTTGAAAAATGGTACACACACTCACTCCTATAGAAAGTGCTCAAAGTGATGAGAGAATTTCAAAGCATGCTTGCAATCTGGTTCGCATTGTTTGTATGGTCACTCTGTAGTAACGAAGAGACTCTAATTTAGGGGTCTTCTCACTTGAGACGCTAAAAAAGGCTATTTTCATGAATTTTTTTGATAGGTTTGTATTATAGATAGTGATATAAAAGTTGTTACACTTAATAAATACACTTCCGAAAGACATTTGAAAAAAAAATGTTATGTATTCATGTAACCCAAACTTTAAACGCGTTTATCTCGAAACGTTTTTTGAACGATTGTTGACAAAATCTTCAAAACTACTAAACCGATCCTTATGAAATTTTAACCACATATTCTTTACAACTACAGCTATAGCGAATATCAAGGATTGTTTAAATTTTGATATTTAATATTTTTTCGCCAGAAACGGTGAAAAGAACCACTTTTTCGTATAATGTCCGCCATTTTGTTATTTTTGCATATATAAAAAATCGTATGATATTCGGTATAGCCATTAACATACTGAATCTAAAACCGTTTGATTTTTTATTTTGGATGATCCATTTCCGAGATTTCATCAGCAGCCAGACCTATAATTTTTTCAGGACATTTTTTTAACTACCATTTTCGGCTATAAATAGAGACTTATTAAAATAACAAAATATTTTGTTATGCGTTTCGAAAGTGTAACAACTTTAATATCAATATCTATAATATAAATATGTAAAAAAAAATATGAACATAGCCTTTTTCAGCGCCTTAAGTGAGAAGACCCCTTAAGGCTTCAATAGCTCAATACTAATCAAAATCCAGGTAAGTCAAACGGCTTTGTTTGCATTGTTCGCAACTAAGAATCGTATGCACTTGTTTTCGAAAGCAGTAGGAAGTTTGTGATTAACCCTACGACGACAGTCATATACTTCGCTACTTGTGTTAGTTATACACACTAGGTCTGTGAGACCCGATCGACTTTCGAATGCTGCAGTTTTCTTGAAATTACATCTATTCAGATCACTTTTTTCAAATTAAAGATCAGACTGCTAGAAAAGCGCCTGTGAAGAGAAATTCTATGTTCGGCTGATATTTTGTCGGGCTGTTAGAGCAGATGAAAAAGTTTTGCGAAAGAGAAGAAACGCGGGTTTTGCGGTCGCGAGTCGGGTCTGTGAGATCCAAGAGTGTCATCATAGGGTTAATAAGACAATACAATCGCTGCGAATCAGATTGCAAGCGTGCTAGAAAATTACTTCCATCGATCTGACCGCGTTTTATAGCAGTACGTGTTTGCGCCGTTCTCTTAAGGGGTTGGGATACTGTGAAAAATTCAATACCCAATGCACACGATTTCTCGACACCTAATAAACTGACTTGAAACTTGAAACACTCATTCAGTGTAATAGTAGTTTAGTCTTGAGCGACGTTTTTTTTCTTGACATTGTTTTTATTAGTTATTAACAATAATGTAATTTCTTGCTCGAAAAGACGAAAAAAAAATAAATTGTTTTCTTGATGATCAAAAAACGGAAACAATAAACACTTGGTCAAGTGTAAGCCAATATTGTCTATTTTATGCAAAAAAAATACACTTTTTGTTTCAAATTAACCGCGTGGCCAAAATCAAACTCCCCGTTGAGCCCCTCACGCTCAAAGATCCTTCACGAGATTCTTTATAACTTCTTTAATTAACAATATTTTTTAATGAAATTTGGTACACAACTTTGTTAATGTACATACGCATCCAAACATAATGTACATATATCCAAACGATTTATCAATCATCTTATTTATTCACATTTTAGCAGCCTAACCCCTTAATCGATTCTAGCCTACAAACATTAAAATTTATCTTTTATCAATTATTAATACTAGATCTTGATCGATCACTGAAATTTGCTGTATGAACTTATTTCTAGTTTCTTCATGAAATTTTGGAAAAAAGTGTTCCCATGTAGAATAATTGAGATGACCTTGAAATTTCCTAAGCGCCTCCACCGTAATGAACCTCGTAGCCGCCACCCGATAATTCCCTTCGAACTATGCAACTGTTGTAGGGAAAGTTTTCTCCAAGTATGATAGGTTGGGAAATATTTAAACTGCCAACAGTTGCTGCCTTGCTCGGCATATTTACAGGGTGCCCTGTTATGGATGGATAATCCTGCAACTCTCGATAGGTCAGATCATGCCCTACTATATGCTGGAATTTCACTTTAGTAAAAGTTTTCGAGATTTTGGGCGTCATGTTATTTTTTTTTATCATCTGCTTTTGGTTTTTCGCATGCCCTTTCTACAAATGATATGAATCGACAATGACTAAGCTACTTTTTAAATTGGCACGATATGCGTAGTACATTTTTTTTACACCGCAGGCGATCGAAGTCACATGTTCGAATTGGTTTGTATGAAAATGAAAATGAAAATTCTCCACAAGATCATTTTTCATAAAGTTTCCTTAACATTTAAGGTTAAAAAGAAGACTTTTCTAAATAAAACTAATAACCAAGAGTATTTTAAAAAAACCCGAGTGAAAAAAAGTTATCATTCGTAGAAATGGCATGCAAAAAACCAAAAGCAGATTATTTTCATCTCGAAAATGGTGTGACTTTTACTGAACTGAAATTCCAGCGTATAGTAGGACATGATCTGACCCATCGACAGATGCAGGATTATCCATTCGCAACAGGACACCCTGTGCATATACAGGGTGTCCCTCTTGTCTCTGCCACCCGAAATAACTCGGTAATTATCAACGTCGCAAAAAATCGTTTCAGACAAAAGTTGTACGGTGTGAAGTGGGCCATCAAATGCGACCAATTTTTTCTTATTTCGGTGGAGGCGCTGACGCACAGTGAAGGCCACCTGCACTTTCTAAAATAGAATGGTAGATTTTTTTAATCATGTTGTGGAGCACCTACAGTCGCATAAAAAACATTAGGGGGTCAAAGTCGTTCAAGGTCATTCAAGGTCAGTATCGATGACACAAATCGAAATATCTGGGATCACTACCAAATATTTGGCAGTGATCCGAGATATTTAGATTTGTATTTCATTTTAATAGGTGAACTTGAATGACCTTGAACGACTTTGACCCCTGATGTATTTTATGCGGCTTGAGGTGCTCCACAAGATGGTTGATACAAATGTACCATTCCATTACAAAAGTGGAGGTGAGCTTCAATGTGCGTCAGCGCCTCAACCGAAAAAAAAATTGGTCGCATTTGATGGCCCTCTTCACACCGTGCAACTTTTGTCTGGGACATTTTTTTGTGACGTCGATAATTACTGACAAGGAACATCCCTCGGGTGACACCCGAAAAGCAAGCGATACGTATTTTTTATCGGCGGAAAAACGGTTTTAAGGGGTGAAACCACCCCTTAATATAGGAGTGGTTCACCCCTTAATTTTTTTTTTGCAATGTCACTATAGTGGATTTTTTCATTGCTTCGAATTGGAAGAATTTTCGTTTTTGTTTCATTAAGGGGGAATTGTCTTTTTTTTTCGCAAAATTTACCGCTTTTTGGGAATTTTTTTGTGAAGAAAGTATACAACGGAAAACTTGTGAAACTTGGCATATAGTTTTATTGATCTGTTTACTACATACAACAAAATTTTTAAACAATTTCATCAAAAAATCCGCCTCCCACTCCCCTCGACGCGCGATGGTCCTTTTTTGATGGTGTGCACGATTTCTCAAAAACTATTCAACCGATTGCCTTCAAATTTGGACAGAATGCTCAGCTGACATCCTTTTATCGTTTGATGAAGCAAAAAAGCAATACGTTTAATAGTTTTTTATTTATAACAAAAAATCGATCAATTTTTTTCGAAAAATCGATACTTCAAGTTCAAAACGTCACCAAATCGTCAATTTTTTTTTTCCCTTCATTGAACGATAGCTATATGTGTCTAAAGTAAAATGCTTTTTGGGTTTTTGTTGCAGGATGAACGTGAAGGCTGTAATCGTGCACACCATCAAAAAAGGACCATCGCGCGTCGAGGGGGGTGGGAGGCGGATTTTTTGATGAAATTGTTTAAAATTTTTTTTGTATGTAGTAAACAGATCAATAAAACTATATACCAAGTTTCACAAGTTTTCCGTTGTATACTTTCTTCACAAAAACATTCCCAAAAACCGGTAAATTTTGCGAAAAAAAAGACAATCCCCCCTTAACATCGGTGGACTCCTTGTGTGTGAAACTACTATATTACCCCTAGAGATGCCTTTTTTCGAGGGGTGGTTTAACCCCTTAAAACCGTTTTTCCGCCGATAAAAAAAAATACGTATCGCTTACTTTTCGGTGCTTCATAACATATCCAAATTTCAACTAAATCGAAGGTTGTCACCTGAGGGATGTTCCTTGTGGGTTATTTCGGGTGGCAGAGATGAGAGGGACACCCTGTATAATAAGTAGATTGGTGAATAATGGCAACAGTAGCGGCTAAAATTCCGTAATTCAATTCCAAAAGAGGTCTCACTTGTTTCTCCGTGTCATCATCGACAGGTTTTATCCTACTCTTTTTGTGCAACTCTTCCTCGACCTCTCTCAGCATGGATATCGTTTTTTGTTCGGTGATATCCTGTTGCAGTCTGTAGCCGTAGGCAACGCTCTGAAAGTCCTCTTCCTCGAAGACCAACGCCTTGTTTATATAGTCCTTAATGATCTCGATGATTTTGTAAATAGCGTAGCAGAATGTTTTGAGAGTTTTGTCCAATATCTGTGCGGGCTGATGAAGGTAGAGGTTCGTGAAGACGGTCTGCGCCAGGCTGTGACCCTCCAGCCAGGAGACTATACAGGCGTACGTCGAGTCTATTATACCGATGATCTCCGATGGACTCAAGTTGTCCAATTTTATAGCTCCGCTCTCGACCGCCTGTTCGAACGTGTAAGACTTGTTGTTGCCCCTGTTGCAGAGCATTCCCGCATCCATTTTCGGGTCCATCATCTCGATCGCCGACATCGCCTCGAACAGCCCGAAGAGATCGTCGTGCAGGAGCTCCCCGAGCTCCAGGCCTGCGAAAACGTTGACCAAGAATATTTCATTGTCGGAGCGCCGTCAAACTCGGTATTACTCTATCAGAACAAAATTATGCTACGATTTAGGATCGAAACCAAAAAAAGCATATCCTGGAACATTTTTTTTAAAGCAAAACAAATGTTAGTAATTGTTTTCGAGGGCGTTGCCCTGATCGGATTGACTGCCAATTTGTGTTTTTTCGATTTCCCATAACTGGAAAACTTTAAAATTGTTATTGCGCTGGCACACAGCCATTTTTCGTAGAAGAAACCCAAACAAACAAAAACAACGCAACTGAATTCTAGCAAAACCAACTAATTTGGATAGAAAGTAACATAGGCAAACCTAAACAAACCCAAGTGATGCAACGAAAGTAGAACAAACCCAAACAACGTGTTCAATCCCAAACAAAACCAAGCAAATTTCAGAAAAAATAACCAGAACAGTGTTACTTGCCCCAACTAAATCCCAAAGAATCTAACCAAATCCGAACAAACCCAAACTAAGCCAAAACAATCTAACAAAATCAGAATGGACGAATACTATGTAGCTAAATCGAAACAAACCCAAACTATAAAAATTAAACCCCCAACAAAGAAAGCCAACCTAATCGGAACAAGTCCACACAGCGCAATTGAAGCCATACACACCCAAGCAATGCAAATTCAACTCGAACCAACCCTGCCATTTTTCAACAAAGCCTAACAATGCAATTAAACCCAAGCAATCCCACATGTGTTTGATCAAAGCCAACCAATGCAATTCAACCCAAACAACGCAATCAAACACAAACCCGACCAAGCACGTACTAATTCAAAACATTTTAACTAAATCAGAATGGCCCCAAACTATGTAGCTAAACCTAAACTATGGGAATTTAACCCACGCAAACAAACACAACCTTATAAAAACAAACTCAAAGCACTTAAACCGAAATACGCCCAGACAATACACAAATTAACAGGCTACATCTACCTAGGCGGGTCGAAAAAATGCATTTTCCAAGAATAGTTTTATTCCATGGTATCACCTTTTAGCTATATTCCTTGAAAGTTACATTTAAATATTCTTAAAATTGAATGAGTTACTAATGCCTAAAATTGAATAAGCATTTTGCAAAAATATTTTGATTCGATAGAATCACCTTTCAGCTATATTGCCGAAAAATTTCATTGAGATATTCTTAAAATTGAATGAGCTACCTAGCGAGTTCCTAAATTCCTAAATTGGATATTCCTCAATTTTAGGAATGAGAATTCTTAAAATTGAATGGGCTTGTAACGGTCAGTCGGGCGAGCGGTAGCAGCACCATCAGCACTTCAAACTTTAAACGAGTTTTTTAGAGTTGGTGTATATGATATCCCAAGAACCACTTGAGGGCTTACACCACTGTTAAGGTGTAAAATAAAACGATTTTTTTTGTGGAAGGACAAGCAAGAGGATAATAATACTCATGGATGTTATTAGTCATATCTTCGAGAGAAAAAAAAATTATATTAAAAAATTATGCAAAATGGAGCCATTTCGCTGGAGCCATTTTCGCAAGGCATGTTGAATTTGAGACGCTTTGCGGCACGCAGTATAACTGACACAAATTAGAATGTGGAAAAAATTTCAAAATCCCTTTTAATTCACATTAGGGATGTAACAATACTTGTTTCAGCTGATACGATACTGATACTGATACAATTTACAAGAAAACTTGATATAATAAAAATTGTTCTTTTTGTACACTAACAAATGACCTAAACATTAAAAAGGTACTTAAGTAAGAAGATGAAAATGTGAAAAGTTATTTATTTATCTACCTTCCAGGAGCAAAAGGAGTGTCAAAATCAAACAGAAATATGACTACACTCTTTCATTTATTATTAATTTAAAGTTTAGTGCTTGAAGTAATCTAAATTTGAAATTGTACTAATTAAACTTGAAATTGAACTGAACTCTAAAGACAGGTTTCTACAGGGTTTTAACGTAAGTAGCTTTTAGCTGTGAGGTAGATAGTCAATAATCAAACTTGACCTTAGGGAGGTTTTTGTTAAGAAAGCACAGCTCATTAAGGTTATTTGCTGACAATAGGTTGCGCAAATCATTTTGAATAAGACCCGCAGGTGAAAAAAAGTCGCTCTGAAGCAACCGAGGTCAATTGATAGTATAGATATCTTTCGTCAATCTTTCCCTCGCCAATCTTTCCGCGCGAAAGCCATCGCAACAAAGAGCGTGATACTTAAATCAGCGACGAACATATCGGCCAATCTATCGGTGTCGTCTCGGTATCGTTACATCCCTTATTCACACGAGTATAGCTAGAGAAATACAAAGGGGATTTTAGAAATATTAATTTTTGTGTAATTGGCAAGCATTTAAAGTAAAAACTCAATTTTCGACAGATGAAAAGAACAATCATTTGTTAATAAATAATGTTATAATTAACTCATGGAAAACTCTGAATGTTTTTATCTTCGGAATGTTATTTGAAAGATATGTTCAACATTTGGAGTGAATAGAATAAAAATTGTCAGTTATACTGCGTGCCATTTTGAAAAATTGTGTTCCGAGAAAAATGGCCATGGATCAGCCACTGCCACAGTAGACCCACACAGGCCTGTGGACCTTTCTTTACAGATACCAAACTTCTTTGCCCTCATTATAAACGGTTTAAAGCATCTCTTAATCCAATTTAAAAAAAAAATCTACTTTTTATACATTCTACAGTGGTGTGACCCCTTAATGGATTGTTTTCAAATTTAGAGGACATACGATGACAAACATTCAAAGGTCATTGACGATCTAACTTTTTTTAAATCGATCTTCATTTTTTAATAATTACCTAAAAATTAAAACCTTCTTATATATATTTTGTATGCTGGAGATTCAATTTGTCTTCACATTGTTTGGGAAAATTATTTTTTAAATCGGTTTTTAGATTTCCGACAGACCAATCAAGGTGAAGTATCCACCGCCAAAAATTGAAAAAAAAATTTCATCATCTGCCGGCGGCCATGTTTTTGTTGTTTTCTATATTTTTTATTTTTTTTTAAAGGCCTCAAATATATGTACCCTTTTGTTTAAAAACATCCGTTTATTTTTCACCGAACGTCTCAGAGAAAAAAATTTCGGAATTTGGCCCCTTTTTTCAGGCCTATAGGTAGACGTAGTCCCTTAAACCCAAACAAACGAACCCTGCCATATCTGAATGAAGCCAAACAATGCAATTAAATACAAACAATCTCAGCTGTATTTGAACAAACCCAAGCCAACTGAATCCAAACAAATCCCCACTTTACAGCCAAACCCAAACAAATCTGAACAAACGCAAACAAACAATACCAAGTACCATCGTCTTAAAGACTCAAATTTCGTAAGCGCAGTTTTTAGTCCCGCTTCCGGAATGATTACGAAACTACACGCAAAGGGGTAAAAATTTAAAAACGTCACATTGTTTTATTGCGTAGGCATAGAAAAGGTGACACTGTGCTATTTGGAAAAAGCGCGGCCCTGGCTCGAGCAGTTTTTGCGTAATTGTATTGCAAGGTTAGAAAGAATTATCATTTTAGTCGCAAGGAAGAATCGCTCACCTGTGATCGCATCGAAAAATTCTTGGGTAATGTCGACCCAATTGTAAACATCCTGGTCGAACCTGAAACACATACAGCTCGGCATAAGCCAACAATAGTTCGCCTCTCTTTTCTCATTTGACAGAACAGTTTTGCGAATCCTTCTCACAGACACACGCACGCACACAGAGATCGGCCCTCGTACTAAACCGATCCGAACACGAGAGGTTATTTTTCGCGACTTGTCGAGCTTGCCGTGTTCCGGTAGAAGCGCCAAAAATAGCAAATCTCGTGAAATTGAAGGAGAAAACGTTACATTTTGTTTTCAGGAGTGAAATACCGGGGAAACGACTTACTGAGATTCTTTGTCATCAGTACCGAAACTTCGTTCGGAGAATGTGGCTGCCATGTTTTTCCGACTGGTCTGACGTTACTAGCAGATGCAAAGATATATGGGTCGTCGTCGTCGTCGTCGCTAGGCCGAGACTCGATTAGCGATTGTTTCATTTTATTCGATTTCTCGTATGATCCACACGAGCTTCGACTCGTTGCGCACTTCGTACTGTCATGCCCTAATTGGGTTAGCCCCACGATCTTACATAGAGGTCCGACAACGGCAGTAGTGGGGCTAGGCACCCTTAGCGGTTTCGTTTCTTAAGACGGAATGACACCTCATCGCGGTCGGTATGGTAGAACAATTATAGATTCCCAAAAATCTCTTAAACGGCTCTTCAGATCCCGTCGAAACTTTGCCAAACGACGTCAAATAGATAGACGAATAGCTTCTAGCCCCTCAAATGTTCTAAATTTGAGAAAAAAAATGTAGATTGGCTTATCATAAGCCAATCTAGTTTTTTTTTCTTAGAACTTAGAAATTTAGAACATTTGAGGGGCTAGAAGCTATTCGTCTATCTATTTGACGTCGTTTGGCAAAGTTTCGACGGGATCTGAAGAGCCGTTTCAGAGATTTTTGGGAATCTATAATTGTTCTACCATACCGACCGCGATGAGGTGTTATTCCGTCTTAAACCGATTTCTGCCGCTTGGTGCGTGACGGCAAGGGGTAGTAGGGGTGCGACGAAGAGAGAAAGAGCTCTTCTGTCCTTTTCCCTCCTGAACGCAACGCATGCGCCGTTTGCCCTAACTTAATTTACCATACTGTCGTGTAAACTGCATAATATACGAAGCCAATAAAAAAAATGTGTTGATTAAAAAAAAGATGACTACTTTCATCTAAAAAAAACTGAAAACTTTTTGAATACATTAATTCATACCAGTACACATTACGACCATTTACATCCTGTTTTCTCCAATGTCTCACAATACATCGTTTTTCGAAATGTTTTTCGCACACGTACTGATACTCTTTAAGTCCCGGAATGGCATCGAGCCATTTTTTGTATCGTTCGACGTTTCTGGGAACGCGAAACACGGAGCATTTTTGCTTACAATTTTCGTACCCCGTTGTACAATTGCGAACCGCGCAACCCTTAGCCATTTCGCATCTTTTTCGTAAACACTACCAAAAAAAATTCACACTTATGCGTAAAAACACGATAAAAAATGTATCACGGTAAATCGCGTAGAACCTGCTTGGTATATGGTCGCAAATAAAGGTTATTTCGACAATCGCGCCACAAAAACATACGTAAACACCTTGGGCCCATTCGCCGATAAGAGGTATGGGGGAAACTATTTCCCCTTGCTAGTAGCGACGTGTAGCGGCGCCTAGTGCATCGAAAAGTGAAGCCGATAAGCGCGCGTACCCCCACCACGAAAATTTAGCTTCGTTGCAAGACCTGTATGTAAGACCGTGGGTTATACCCGTATTCATAGTCTCTCCTTATCTCAAGGATAAAGGACGCCTTTATGAAGGCTTCCTTGAATCTCCGAGGCGTCCTTGTTTCATAGTCACAACTCGGCTCTCCCTTCCAGAAGGAAGACGTGTTTAGGGATATTTGATTGCTTATGGTGGTAAAACCGGTCATAGAAGCGCCACTCGGCTTTAATTGAAACTAACTCAAACCGCTTGGCTTTCGATTGTCACGCAGCCATCGAAATCTATTCACAATTTCCTCAAAATCATCATCAAATTCATTATCAGAATTGTGTAAAAAATCGTTGTTCATTATGCCGAGTAATTATATGCAAAACTTCTGTACGAATTTCCACGTGGTTTCAATTTTTTATTGAGGTTACGCTGTACACTGATACACTCCGATACGTTTTACGTGGTTCCAATTGCTTATTTCGATTACGCCGTTCACTGCGATACGTTTGGAAACTTTTTCCGTGCTCCACTTTGAACTGTTTTTGAGGTTACCCTGTAGACTGGTCTGTGATATAGGTAAAAACTGCATAGACGCCAAGCGCAAGCGCAAGCGTTAGTCATATGAAACGAAACAGCCAATCACAGTGCCGAAGGTTTCCTCAAGGAACCTCGAGACCTGCCTTGAAAGAAGGAGGCCAATAAGGCTCCTTGTTCTGTCAAGGAAGGTCTATGAAACGCGAAATGAAGAACAAGAAATCCTTGTTCCTCAAGGAAGGACTATGAATACGGGTATTAGCCAGCCAAAGCGCACGGTCTTACATACAGGTCTTGCAACGAAGCCAAATTTTCGGGGTGGGGGTAGGCACGCTTACCGTCTCCACTTTTCGATTCACTAGGCACCGTTACGCGTCGCCACTAGCGAGGGAAAGTGCTTCCCCCTTACCTCTTACCGGTGAATCGGACCAAGGCGTTTACGTCTGTTTTTGTGGCGCGATTGTCGAAATAACCTTTAATTGCGACCATATACCACGAGGTTCTACGCGATTTACCGTCATACATTTTTTTATCGTGTTTTTACGCATAGAGGTAAATTTTTTTTGGTAGTGTTTTCGGAAAAAATGCGAAATGGTTAAGGGTTGCGCGGTTCGCAATTGTAAAACGGGGTACAAAAGTTTTGAGCAAAAATGCTCCGTGTTTCGAGTGCCCAGAAACGTCGAACGATACAAAAAATGGCTCGATGTTATTCCGGGACTGAAAGAGTCTCAGTACGTATGTGAAAAACATTTCGAAGAACGATGTATTGTGATACATTGGAGAAAAAGGATGTAAATGGTCATAAATTAGGCCATGTGAAAAATGATAATTCTCATATTTGCCCCTTATCCTAATAAATTGTGAGAAAAAACAGTAATAGACACTTACCTCTTTGATGATACCCTGAAAAACGCAGAATGTCTAGACCAAAAAGTTAGTTATCGCGACAATTAAAATATCATTTGTTAAAAAACAGTTTGTTTAATAACTGCGTCACCATAACGAATGAGCTTTAAAATGCCTGAGCTGGAATTAAAATTTAGCCGAATGACGCAATCATCTAAATATTTATATGAATTCGTAAAATCACAAGGAAAAAAAGTATACCTACAGCGAAAAACTATCTTTATACTGCTACTTACTTACATCAATAAAGACCCAAAATAAAACATACCAGGTGTGTAAGTATGAAACCGGAATTTTTGTACAGAAAAAACACGTTTATTGTAATGATATGATACAAATAACTGGAGATGGCTTCTCGGGTCACCTTTAACTGATCCGCCAGATGTTGTTGTGTTTGAGCGTCGTCTTTGTCCAACAAGGCTTGCAGGTCAGCGTCTTCAAACTTTTTCGGTGGTCTTCCACGTTCTTCGTTCCTCACGTCAAAATCGCCACTTTTGAACCGTTTGAACCACTCGAAACACTGTGTTTTACCGAGAGCATGCTCACCAAACGCCTCCACAAGCATTCGATGCGATTCGGCTGCGGTTTTCTTCAGATGAAAACAGAAAAGTAGTGCTGTCCGCAAATCGTAATTTGTTGGCACAAAACTCGACATGTTTATCTCTAATAAACTAATGCTATTGAATGAAACTCGTGTTATTGTGAGTTGGAAATCTTTGTCGGATATCAATACAATAACAAAACACCCCTGACGTGATGTGTCGGTAACTGCATCGACATCTAGCGCCACTTATGGGCAAATTCCGGTTTCATACTTACACACCTGGTAGTGTAAAATGAACAGATATGTGCGGTTATAAATTCACGTATTCAAAAAGTTTTCAGTTTTTTTAGATACAAGTAGTCATCTTTTTTTTTAATCAACACATTTTTTATTGGTTTCGTATATTATGCAGTTTACACGACAGTACGGTAAATTAAGACAGGGCAAACGGCGCATGCGCTGCGGTCAGGAGAGAAAAGGACAGAAGCGCTGTTTCTCTCTTCGTCGCACACCACTTTCCTTGCCGTCACGCACCAAGCGGTAGAAATCGGAATAAAAAACAGAGCCGCTTACGGTGCCTACCCCCACTACCGCCGTTGTCAGACCTGTACGTAAGACCGTGCCAAAGAAACTATAGGCAAGGAGTCCAATCTTCGTATGGAGAGACGGTATAAGAAACGTCCGAAAATTCGTCCTGAAACATGGTGTTAAATACGGCCTGTAGGCGTCGCAGTGTATATAGTGTTACGTCCCAGGTTTGTGCTTATTTTAACGGCACGGGATGTTACCTCTTTTGATTGAGTTAATATGATTTGCTCCTCTTCTGGGCCTGTAGGCAAGGATCGGGGATAGGAGCACACTGTGCTGGCGACCTTTTATCGTTTATGTTAGTTGTAAATACACTTCACCTACCTTTCGTTGTCTATTGTTAATGGTTTCTTCCCTTCCGATGCTTTTGTTGGAGCGTCAACGGGCCGCAGTCTTCCGTTGGATCGTGGTCGCCCTGATCATGACGGAGGTGTCTCCTGTCGCAGGATTTTGGAAGGGTCGTCGCAGCAATGTTACACTCCACGGGGGTTTTAGTTTTTAACAATTAAACTTATATTTACTGTTAATAATTAAGTGTTACAATAAAATTCAGAAAGCAAGTTCGAAATGCCGGGTCTCCCTTTGAGGAGACTCCGGTGAGAGAGAACTGGAGGTGTTCACTCGCGAGCCGCGTAACAATGACTTTTGTCATATTTAAGTTCGCACTAATTTTATATTTTTATTTCGAAAGAACTTCCAACCCAAGTCTCCTAGAAGACTTGAGTTGGAGGAAGCTCCACCGTTGTCGTGAGCCCGCGAATCTTAGTGACTACTCAGGGACTCTTGGTCCCGTTTGATTGTTCATTTGCGGGTGGGGCAAATCGCTTATTATCGAGGAATTAGCTTGGTTACTCTGTTCCGACAGGCGTGATCTTGCTGACGCTACTTTTCTCGGAAAAACTCCGCTGCCCGGGACTTCGCTAACGCATATCTCCGATAGCCCGGGTCTCCGGTAAATCGCCAGTTTCGCGATAACGATACACATCCTTCGTTCTCTTAACAATTTCTATGAATTTAATGTTCGTTAACTTTTTAATAAACTGAGTTGAGCCAGAACGTAACAACAGTGTCCCAAACATATAGTAATACAGCCAGTGCACATAGTGAAACTGACCCCTATGGCGGCTAATTGTTGACGCTTGTCAAAAAAACACCTATCGTGCACTAAAATTGTTTGTTTGCAACGGCGACTTTGGAAGAGTATCAGACGAGGGAGGATTTGCCGATAAAAAGCATAACAAATAATTTAAATTAAAAAAAATAATTTCAGTTACAAAAAACGACGAGACTAGAATCGAAACCATCACCTCGCGCGGTGTCATACAGTTTTTGGATATTTTGCGTAAAATTAAACTTAGCAAACAAACACATCTTAGTCGTAGCTAGATTTTAGACTTTCGGCTGTTTTTATCGGCATCTTTGAGTCTTGATATTATTTTAATAAATACACAATGAAAGATAATGGCTCATGGTAGCGATGAGTCTTGTGATGCTGTGGATGATGCTCGCTACTGCGTAGCGAATCTCTGTGTTGTTACTGTCGCTGTGGGTGATGCCATAACTTATGCATAGAATATGTCCGCCATGACTTTCGTGTGTATCGTTTCAATTCTTTCGATGAGTTGTTGTTGTTTGATTTCTTTCTCACTTTTTGAGCGTTTGTAAATGAGCGTGTAGTATAGGCATCACTTATAGTTCACTGGGTGATCTGGGTTATTGCAATTTGCACAGCGGAGAAGCTGTTTGTCTGATGAGTTAATTAAAGTGCATTTCCGGGTTCGTGTGAATACACTTCACGCAGTGGTCTGCGAGGTTACAATTTACACTCCCATGTCCCAGTCGCGGACATTTTCTACATACTGTAAACATCTCGGCCACCTGACCACATTTGAATGGAACTTATATTTACGTCGGATATAAATTGTTATAGCATTTTTTAGGTGTTTTTTTCGTAATTAGGTGGGTAAGTGCACTACGACTTAAATGTAAAAACATCTTAAGGCACTACTACAGCTACCCGAGATCTAATTATAAAGTGAATTAAGGTTAAGAAAATTAGAATTGTCAGCTTATGTGACAGCCAATAACAACACAGACAGCTGATAACAACGCATGCGCAAAATATACATGTATATATAGCACATGGTTGCTAGCTACCGCAGCGCCGCTAATGCGGAACCTTGTTTCAGGACACTTTTACGGACACGCTAAAATACGGAGATTGGACTCCTCCCCTATAGTCTCCTTCATTGAGACTAGAGTAAAGGAGTCCGAACGCACATGGCGGAATGGGTGAAAAAGTGACATGTAAAAGCGATGATATTTCCTAGTTTTAAATTCAGCCACGGTAGCGCTCTTGTTCCAAAGATACCGCTGTGAAGTTTCGCGTTGGTCATACAACGAAGTGAGCTCTGAGTTTTATTTCCGTTTTATACGTCTTTATTCGCCGTGTATTTCTTTCGCGTGTGTATAAAGTGTGTATAAAGTGAAAAAAGTGCTCCTGCAAAATATTGTGACTCGTTACCTCGTAAAAGATAACGTACTGGTAAGGAGAAGGCATTTTTTTACATATTTAATGACATTTGGGGTAATATTTTGTTATTATAATTTGCCGTCTAAATAAATTGAGGCTATGACGCCATATGTGACGTTTTTTTTCCACGCTCGAAGCCGGCGTAATTTCTATTGCAGTGAGGGATTAATGTGCATATTTCGAGTTGAAATATGAACAAAATTAATAAACAATACATATTTTCAATTTTAACCATTATACTAGCTTGCAGCGTGGAAATTAGACGCCAGTTCAATTTATTCAACCTGCATATTACAATAACAAAATGTTTGTCGTGACTTAAAAAAATATTTCTCTTTGAAATCGAATAAGCGATTAGGATTTGGTTGGATTGCATTAGGGGTTAGGTTGCGTTATGGTTATTTAATCGTTCATGTCACCGAATAAAAATAAAACATTTGCAGTATCGATCGGCTCCAAGTCGACAAATGACTGATATATTGACATTTCATAACTATGAACAAAAGCATATCAATACAACTCATCAATTTTATAGAAAAAATGTACGACAAACTATTTCGAATCACCGCGTTTCCCCGCGTTTCCGGTATCGCCGCAGTAGAGGTGCCGCCACGCGGTAGGTGGTATAAGTCGTTGCCGTCATCGATTTTTCAGACCATTTCTCCAACACTGTGTTCGGGCTCCTTTACCTCTAGTCTCCATGGTCTCCTTGTAGCCAGCTAAAGCTTCACTCAAATGGCGCCAGCGTAGCTAGTTCCCTTGTCATTGTTGTTGTCATTGTTTCGTTTTGTGTTGAATATAGAGGATTGTGGTTACTCACTATTTTCTGACTTTGAGCCGGCCCTAGAACATATGTATGCTAAGTGGCGGATCATAGAACGGAAAGATGAACTTAAAAAACGCGGTGAATCCTTAGGCGGGAAAAAAGTGGACCTTGTTGAAAAGTATTTTTGTCTGTATTATTTCACCGGTCAAACCTTACTCATAGTTTGTATTTTTGAAAGAATATTGAGTTTTAGAGTAAGTATCATTCATAGTCCTAATTACAATGAAAATGCAAAGAATTCTTGATGTTCAGGCAGTATGTCAACTGTCTTGTTTCAGGTTAGAGCTTTATGACCAAAACTTAAATTTTGGTCGTCTTGAATGCGTATATGACGAAGATCCTAAAATGCAGTTACCATTAAAGCACCTGGCCACCCTGGCCGCTCGAAAATGGGTATATTTTTTTAAATTTCATAAAACGAAATATTTTTATTTTGTAACACAAGATAAGAAACAGCTTTAAGAATGCCTCAAATAAATTTTAGTTCAAAATATTTAAAAATGACGGCGCTGCAGAAATTTCCGCGGAGGCCCATCGCGCGATACGCGCGTATGTTGCTGCAGGTGTATCAACGTCACTGCATCTTAAGGAGTTTCGATACCATTTCTCAGCTGCAAGAGTGGGGATGAAAACACAATGAGTTTTCGATAGGTTGCCAACGTTTGGGAATAAAATTTCATGTAAAAATAAACTACTGTTGGGCAATTTCCAACTCATGATATTGTTGAAAATATTTCTAAGCCGGAAAATGATATTAGTAGTTATCATTGTCGCAATTGAACATACGTATAGTGCACTGTTATTTAAAAAAAAATAACCGATAGACTTGGCAATAGCGGCCGTTTCTGGCATTGGCACGACTGACTATCGCTAAAGTGCCGTCGGCTACAGGTTATTTACCCGGTGAAATACGTTCAACGTTTTACAAAGCGTTTTTGATTCGACAAAGTCGAAAAGACGTTAAAAATGTCGAGCGGACGAATAAATACATTTTATTATACAGTTCAAACGTTCTAATACTGTGTTCGTTTTGAATATCCGCCGATTTTGAAATGCCCGCCAGTTAATGCTCGACTGTGATTGGATTACCGAACAGAAGCAATTAACGCGATGTTACCACGTTTAACCTACAAGTTTTGTTAAAGTCCAAAAACAAATCGTTCGAGCTCAAAATTCACATCTTTTTTCGAGTATTACTAATAAATGAAGTAGAGAAATCGCTTAATTATTTGACACGATATTCCTAACACTAATCACGGTGTGCTCAGCTTTTTCATCGAAATCTCTGTATTATTTTTTCTCCTACAGTCCTATGACTGGTGTTTACGAGGTATCGTGTGTATAACCAAATGGATGAAGGTTGAACATGAACATTAAAAGTCTCCGAAACTATTGTATGACAGCGATTGATTTTTGAACAGTTAATGCATCCTAAATTAATGTTTCGGTGATATAAATTTCAATCGTCTACAGGTATTTCGATTTTGGTGTCGAAACTCCGTAGTTACTCCGTCGGTTTTATAGCGACTCAACGCCGCCGCCTGCTGATAGATGTCGCTCCTACGCCGTTAACGTAATGTGGTCAATGAGCACTACACGCATTTTCTCCCACAATTATCGACAATTACCTGCACGATATCTTGCGGAACTCCTCCAAGCTATTTTCCTAAATGATCTCAAAGTTTGCATCGTTGGAACGCAACGAAAATTAATTCTTTTTTATTCATAAAATTTATTTTTCGCCCATTTAGGTTATGAAAATTATTCGAACGGTTTCACATTTTCTTATTACATATGTATGACCTCAAGTTGCAAAAAAAGGTTTCGAAAAATGATGAATATGAATAACAAAAAACTCATTGCGATTCAACGATGCAAACTTCAACGGCATTTTTCTCGGCTGTCGAAAAGCTACTCGATTTATGATCAACTCAACCGGAAGTAGTAAAAATAATGAGAGCTAGAGTCGTAGAATTTCACAACGATGCTCCTAATTGGTACAATCTTTCCAGACGGTCAGAATTCTACAGTACTTTCATTAACTGGAATATACAACACTTCAGGCAAGACTTTAAGGGAGTAGCTAACGTGACAACCCGAAAAACAGGGTGATTAAAAAAAATCAATTTTGAAGGAACAAATAAGATGATCGAAAAATCGTTTCGACATTTGATTGCATATTCACAACGAAGTTGTGTACCAAATTTCATTGGAAAATATTTATAAATAAAGAAATTATTAACCATCTCGTGTAGAACCTTTGAACGTGAGGGGCTCATGGGTATATTTGATTTTTACTGTGTGACGGTCGAGTGGATGGTTTAAAGGATTCGCGATGTTTTGTTGATTGGGGTCGAAATGAGTACGAGGACGATTGTAGTTAAGACGTTATATGTTTATTAGCGAGCACCAATGGTTGAGGGAGTGCACGTTGTTTCGGTTGGAGACTCGGAGATGGACTAACTTCTCTGGGTCTAGAGGGAAGAAGTATGGTTGAAGCGGCTTAGGAAGGCGGAGGGGATGATACGAGGAAGCGTAGCGAGGCACGTGGGATCAGTGACAAAGGGACGAAGAGACAAAGAAGTTGCAGTCGAGGGTTTCTAGGAGAGGAGATTAGGTTTAGATGAGCGTTGAGGTTTAGCTGTGGGAAACGTTGATAGCGATATGAAGTGTCTGATGTTGGCGTGAGACTGGGTTTGGGAATAGAAGTTATGTGGCACCGTGACATTGAACACCCGGTCGATCTGAAACATAAAAATCGTTTTTTTTTTCTCTTAAAAGAACTAATATTGGTTAATACTTGACCAAACTGATTTGTTATCGTGATTCAATCTTTAAAAAAAATGTTTCAATTTTTTAAAAGATTTTTCGGAGAAAAATGACATCGTTGCTAATAACTAATGAAAAAAAATGTTAAGAAGAAGAACGTCGGTCGAGATTAAACTACTATTGCACTGAATAAGTGTACCAAATTTCAAGTCAATTAATTTACTAAAGGTCGATAAATTTTTTACACTGTTTTGGAAACTAGAATGTGGGAAAAGTTTTTCGTTCCTCTTCCTTTTGCGTCGACGGGACTCGGTCGGAGATCGGGTTACGAGACTCTTGAGTGGGTCATAAACGCGAGGGCTGTTTATTTCGGAGCTAAGGGAGAAGCCAAGGGACAAAGGCCCAAGGGTCCTAGGCGAGGCGCCTAAGAATGGACAACGGAGGGGCATTCTGTCTCCAGACCTCGAAGTGACCAGTCGCGGCAACCATCCCAAAGACTTTTCTATATTTGTTAAACCGATTAACTGATCAATGTACAAGAGTATCCTGACCAGCCGGGAGGATTATATCAATTAAAATAGTCTCTGTTAAATCCTACAATTCGTCAACCAAATATTTTCCTACAAGAATTTCGAAAAAAACGCTTTTAAGGGGGGGAGATACCTTTAGGCGAGGAAAATTTGTTTATTTTCACGATTTTTTTTAAAGGTAAGATTTCTTCGCCATTTTTAAGACTTACGGTATGTTTTATTACTACTCTTGGCTGTTACATGGTATTTCTTTAACGGGTTATACGCAGTTAGAAATTTCAAAAAATCGATTTTTTATTGCATTTTGGGAATGTACAAATATGTGAGTGTATTCCCTGAAAATTTCAAATCGATCCAGCGAATATTCTCGGAAATACACACATATTTGTAAGGACGCTCGGAGCGCGTCTCCGAGCGTCCGAGAAACTTCAAACGCGTTTTTTTCAAAACGGTGTTTTCAAAGTCGGTGAGCACGATTTCTCAAAAACGGGTCAACTGCAATTTTAACACAACCTTGTCAGATATATTCTTCAGGTATTGATCGAAGGAATAACATTTCCGATAATTATTTCTATTTTTTTTTCAACGATTTAACGAAAAAAATTTGGTCGAAAATCGAAATTGTTTCTTTCCGGACCCACCATTTTGTCAAAAATTAAAATTTCGACTATTCCTTCGATCAATACCTGGATTCATCTATCCCCTAAAACAATCTTTTTGGTTTTTTCATTTTAGATAATCCAAACCGGAGATACTTTGCTCACCACCGGACACTTTTTTTTCGCGGACCTCCAGGAGACTTCCTACAGGAGCAATGTTAATGAATATTTTTGAAAATAAAAAAATGCCAATCTAAAGCTAAAAGGTGCCACTACACTGCCTAATACTTTTCGTTTTGCCCAAATGAAATGCTTTTCCAGAAAAAAATCGTGAAAAAACGACTTTTTTGGCCTTGCAACTGCGTATAACGCCTTAATTCACCTAAAAAAGCAGAATAATCCTTAAAAACTAGTCTTGTAAACGGGTTGCAGCGAATTTTGTCAGACGTCGTGACACGTAGCGTCAGCGGGATTAATACGAAAAAAAACCATCAAAGATTCTTCTTTCATTAACACTCTTACGCAGAATATTGACCAAAAAAAGCGAGAAATATTGAAAATCGATCAAATGGTCCTCTTCGAAAGAAAAAGATAGACTTTTCCGAAAAAAATGGCTACATTTTGCAAGAAAAAACTTTTTTTTTATTTTCAAAAACATTTACGGTCATGCTTTAGACAATAAGGTTAGAAAGATTTATACCAAATTTCATCAGAATCTACATGCCCAAAATGTACATAATGTAAATATTGTAAACCCCCGACCCTTATCTACCACCATTCCGTTCCACACCCGAAAAGCCCCCCCCCCCCCTTGCAAAGCGCCTGCGAAGGCAAGCTACAGAAGCATGCAATGGGTCTTTATAAAAAAATGTTTACCATAGCATTATACACACAAAAAAAAGAGAGTATTAACTCCAAAGCACTAAAAAAGATCATCTAATAATCGAAAATAAATATTCGTTTTATGGAGAATGCAATTTGGTAAGACGCGTCACAAGACGACAAACCAAACAACCAAATACTAGTGAGTAAGTTAGATAAGGATATTTATTACTTACAGATGTACAACAATAAAGCAACGAAACAAACTTCCTTTATAAAACCAAACAACAAAAAAACCATTTGAAAAGATGAATAAAAAATACCATGTAACGGAGTAAAATAGTAATAAAACATACCCCAAGGCTAAAAAATGGTGCAGAAAACTTTCCTTTAAAAAAAATCATGAAAATTGGCAAATTTTTTCCTCGCCTAGAGGTATCGCCCCCTTAAAGTGTATTACTAGTTCTATCGATATAATGACAGAATGATAGAATCTGCGATTCCTGCACTACATGTAGGACCGTTCTCTTCAATTTGAGTTGCCTCAAGCGACTATCGATTTTTTTTATATTTTCACAGTAGCCTAACCCCTTAAGACGACGTTCGCGAGCGTTCTCCTCGAGGTCTGAATGCCTCTTTGTTATCCGTTCCTAGGCGTCTCGCCCAGGGCCCTTGGACCTCTGTCGCTTGTTTTACCACCTAACGCCAAAACCAGCGCTGGCATTTACGACATACTTAAGGAGGTTGGAGCGTTAGCCACAATCCAAGAATAAATTTAATAAAAAATACATGTTATTGTTTAGACTATACTGAGTCTTTACGAATTTTTTAAACTTTTTTCATCACCAAACACCAGAGATTAAAAATAGTTTAATGTATGTAGTTTAACGTGTGGTTAGATGGGCAAGACTTTCACACTAAAGGTTATGTAATTTTTTTTGTTATTTAGCACCAAGATAAACCATTTGTAACAACGGATTAACGCAAACTGAACCTTTCTAAACATTTAGAAAAAAAAATCCTCATCTTGCCCATTGTAAACCATGGGCCAATAATCCCGTGACGTAAATATGAATAGGCATAATTATAAATTACTCAAATTTTAATTGTGAATTGTATAAAACATTCGCTGTCGAAATTTTTTCATCATAATCATCGATAATGTTATACTTTTTCAAGTTGGTAGTAACACAAAAGTTTTTCTACTTTACGTAATAAAAATATTAAAATGCATAATTTTACCCTTTAATTATATATTTGAAAAAATTAGCATATACAGAATAAATCTGTACCTCATATGCATTTTTTTTGAGGTTCATTGAAAAAAAATGAATAAATCGTCATTTGACTCAACTGAATCGCTCCAACCTCCATAAGGGGCCAGCCCACTTTGCTGCCACGGAAAAAGGCTATTTTCGTGATTTTTTTGTTGAGGATTTTATAAAAAATACGAATATAAAAGTTGTTGGGCTTGATAAATAGTCTTGAAATCCATTTAAAAAAATGTTAATTTATTTTTATTCATTTTTAAGTACAAAAATTATAGTTGAACGTAACGCCTCAAAAATAGGTGGGCTAGGTAGCTCCATCACAACTCGGCAACGGCTTGTCTGAAACAAAAAAATCAAAGTCCATTAGATTCAGTATGACACCAGCTACAAAATGACCCTCGGATATAAAGTTTTATGAAAAAATAACAAAATGGCGGATGAAAAACGAAAAAAGTAAAAAAAACGTCTTTTTCGCAGTTTTTCGCAAAAAAAAGAGTAAAAATAAACATTTTAAAACCATCGAGGGTCATCTTGTTGCGAATCGTGTTTACAATATGTGGTTCAAATTTCAAGAGGATAGGTTTATTAGTTTCAGAGATACGATGGAGCTAGATTTTGAAAACGTTGTTTTGAGAAAATCGCGTTTGAAGTTTATACTATGAAAAACTCTTACCTAAACTCAATCGGCAATTCCTACACCGTACAAAACCCCTTCTGATTGCTCATCATCGTCGATTTCATCAAGTCTTGCTTGCTTTCGATTTTTTTAAATTTTCAAAGTGGACCTTAAGGTGGTTAAAGCGCTCAAGTCGAGTCAAATGACGATTTATGATTTTTTTTCAATGAACCTCAAAAAACGCATACAAGGTATATATGTATTCTGTAGAAGCTAATTTTTCATAGAATACATAATTAAAAAGAAAAATTATGTATTTTTATATTTTTTTTTTACGTAAATAAGAAAAACTTTTGTGTTACTAATATCTTGAAAACGTATAACATGATCAATGACTATTATGAAAACAAAATTGTTTAATAACAAGCTTTTATTTATAAAATATTGAACTAAAAAGTAAAAAATGATATTCAGTGTATGAAGTTAAATGGTAAAGCGACAGAAAAACCCCATCCTTGGTCACTGATCAAAGGCGTAGTGCATACTTAATAAAATCTACATAAACATAGAACTTTTAAAAATGTTAATATTTCCTTAAATGCTTGAGGCTTTATTTCAAGTGTAATGGCGTTTCACGCCTCAAGCCTTTATGAAAATATTTAAATTTTTATAAGTTCTACGTTTATGTAGGTTTCATTAAGTATGTAGTGCCTGCACCTTTGATCAGTGACCAATGATGGGATTCTTCTGTAGCTTTACTATTTAACTTCATACACTAAATATTATTTTTTACTTTCCAGTTCAATAGTTTATAAATAAAAGCTTGTTTTTGAAAAGATATTTTACGTTTAGTTTATTTTATACTTTTGGTTATCAGAATTTTTTTTTTGCCATGCCAGAAGCCCATGCAATTCAGACATTCGCGTAATAAAAAACCTTGCCTTATGTTATAAAGTTATCGCGACGAACTTTATAATAGTGTAATTATCAGTAGTGCTCAAGTCAACAAAGTTAATGAGCCCAAACTCGATTGTCAAAGCATTTGCCATTAGGAAATTTCAGGTCTCACCTCCAACCACCATCATCGGACTCTCGTCATCACGTGTAATTAAAAGTGCTGACGATAACAAAACAAATAATCACAAACTCGACTGTCCTAGTATATGCTATTGAGGAGTTGCATTGCCCCCCCCCCCCTCCCCCCTCCAACATCAGACCAACTCCATGGTATCATATTATTGCATTTTCGACGAAGTTACACAGGTATGCCAAATTTCAGCTCAATCAGACGCCAGCAAGTGCTTGAAAAATAGAATACAAACTTCGAACCGGAAAAACAAACGAACGAAGCAAGTTAAATGAAAGCTTGTAAAAACTGCGTCAGCGAATGTTTTATACAACACAAAATAAAATGTTGAGTCATTTATAACGATGCCTGTTTATATTTGTCACGCGATTATTGATTATTACCATTATTGAATATTAAGTGTTGCTGAAATACGGCAACATCGCGAACATTGAGGTTAGCAGCAATGCTCTTCATTCGCCAATCAAGATTCGTAGTTTTTCATCAAACCTTGATGATTCATTATGAATATATACGGTTTATGATGGGCAAGATGCTCGTTTGTCTCTGAATGTTTACAAATGTTTGGTTTGCATTAATGGGTTACCCCCTCTTGTAGCGCAAAAAAAGACCTTTTTCATGAATTTTTTTAAAGAAAACCACAAAACTTTTTTAATCGATCAATATACCATCTTAAAGAACACATCTTGAAGAACTTTCAGTAATTTTTTTATTGAAAAATATTACATTGTTTAGTGGCAAATGGCCGTCAATGAAATAATGTTTTTATATACACGGTTTGCGGTGACCAACATTGCGGCGAAGTGGATCATCTAAAAAAAAATGCGGATGGATTTAGTCAAATATAAGTATAAACTAGTCTTTAATCGAAGGATTTTAAAAAATATTCATTTTTCACAAAATGGCGGACAGTCAAAGTTAATGGTTCGATTTTAACGAAAAAAATCGAACGATTAAAGACTACATTTTTATGTATTAAATAAGCCTGCAAAATTTCAAGAAGATCGGTTCATTAGTGTTCGAGCAATCTTGGTCACCGACTTCAGAAATGCCATTTTGAGAAAAACGCGTTTAAAGTTTCAATTTCAGTTTACACGAAGAAAATATTTTTTTTTGTAAACTTACATAGAGTCATCTATTCCGGGCCCATACAGAAGTATGGGCCCGGATACTTATACTTCAAAAAAATGCAATAAAAAAAATCGATTTTTTGAAAATCGCAAGTGGGGGTAACCCCTTAATCCGTTGTTAGAAATAATTTGCCTTGATGCTAACCAGCCTAAAAATGACATCTTCCGTAGCCTAAACTTGCCCATCCAACCGCACGTGAAATTACATACATAAACATATTTTTTATCTCTGGTGTTTTGTAGTGACAAAAGAATTTTAACTCTCAATCCGTGAACCTAGGTCGTTTTCGAACTGCCCAAAATAATTTTCTTAGGAAATTGCTTAATATTTAATGAAAAAAAAAAATCAAATAAGAAAGAAAAAAACCCTATTTTCCCTTGAAAAGTACGGCCTAAAGATTGACCATGAATTTTTTCAGATTTTTTCATTGACAATTGTTGGTTTGGTAGTGCAAAAACGAAAACGACCCAGGTTCACGGGATTAAGACCTTAGGCCACAGTAACGTAAAACAGTAATATAAAATCATGTGTGAATTTAACAATTTTTTTCGTATGAAAAAGTGATTCTCGCCTAAAATTAATTACACATCTATTTAGTATGAATACCAAGCTGTTAGAAAAAAAAAATATATTTATATATGTTTTTTTCGATGTACAAAATGGACGACTACTAATATTTTCCTACAATTTTTTACCTAGAACAAAAAACAAAAATTCTCGTCAATCTACATTAGCATACCCTAGAAGTACGTACGGAATTTAAAAAATATTGTTATATTCAAAAGTTGTAGGTATTTGAATTTAAGAAATGAATTTTCAGTGAAAAATTTCGTTATAATGCTATAATAATAATTATTATTATATAATGTTTATATAATTATTATAATAAACTATAATAATAATACAATGCTATAACAATAATAATAATAATAATAATAATTTCGTTATAACAATAATTCGAAATGCAATTAGGAACATAACTTTTAAATTTGAAGTAAATCGATTGAAAATTGTTGAAGTTATTTGGCACGCCAATTGGATAAAAGCTGTTTCGAGAAGTTTCGAGTAGTCTGCCTTTTTGTACATCGAAAAAAAAATGTCTAACAGCTCGACATTCATACTAAATAGATGTGTAATTAATTTTACGAGTGAATCACTTTTTCATACGAAAAAAATGGTTAAATTCGCACATGATTTTATACCCGTTACTGTGGCCTAAGGCCTTAAGGTGCCTCAAATACCTTCACAAATTGAGGGTTAAATTCGTAAACACCCAGTCTCGTCTGGACGATAAAATATATTTTTGTAAAATTTAATCTTAGCTTTCGTAACGCTCCAGCCTCTTTAAGGCGACAAATCCCTTTAGAATTTTCAAAAAATCAATTTTTTACATATTCCGAAACTATGATACCCAAAGAATATACTGACCAAAGGAAAACTCGAAATATTGAATATTTGCGGAGTTATCGCATATAGTCTAGAGCGCGGGGACAGCATGCGGTCAGGTAGCGAGTAAACTTTAAACGCGCTTATCTCGAAACTACTTTTTCAAAAATTGCTCGTGTTGTAGCTCAAAAAGTTATCGACCGATTTGGATTTAATTTTGGGAGGTTACTCTCAGTAATATTATCGGAAGGATATACCTAAAGTTTGAAAGGTAGCGTGTAAATAAATAATTTTTTTGGGGTCAAATATGTCGAAAAAATGGTCGAAAATTCGAACTTTGGAGTAAAAAGGCTCCCAAATTTTCAATTTTGCACTTTTTCATCATTTTTTAGGTATATCCTTCCCCTTAATATGTCAGTAAACGAATGACACTTATTAAATCTTTTTCAGATCAACAGAAAAAGAGTGACAACTGCAGCACTTTTCGATGTCGCGGAAAACAGGCGTCCGAAGACTCTTAATAACGCCGCCATTTTGTTAGGCATCCCAAAAAAAACATTTTTTTTTTAACTCGACAGTTACAATAAACTCATGTCCAAATTTGAAAATGATCAGATTATTTTATCCCCTCTAAAAAAAAATTCCCGAAATACACCTATTTTTCACGCTCCTAAAGGGATTTCCCGCCTGAAGACTCAAGCAACCCGATATGTGACCGAGTCCCCTCGACGCATAAAGAAAAGCAACGAAAATCTATTCCCGCACGTGCGTGTGGCGAAAAAAAAGCATTTTGAACTCCTTCGATAAATATTATCACTTAATCAGCCTCGTGATGACGGCTGTGCCTGCTCGAAGCGGATGTCGCGAAGAGAACGCATAGTCGTGCAATACGAGACTACGCGCGTACACGACGCGTGTACGTAAAATATGTTCATAAATCTCGCGCTCCCGCACGCGCTTATAGTATTCTCGTTCATGGGATCCGTCCCGTCGGCGTGTGTCATCCTGGCACACGAGCGCGTGTCAGATTTGCTCACGTACGAACTTTCGGTAGAGGGGATAAACCGTTAAGCAAGGAAACATCGAAAGGTCGGCCGGGGGGGGGGTTAGGGGCAAGAGAGTGAACAAGAGGAAAACAAGCGACACGAAAGAAGCTTGATCGTCGAGTTAGATGCGCTGCACACACGCGTTGCGGTGTCGAAAGAAGGTCGCGTCCCGCTTGAAGCGGCGCACGTGGACTCGCTGGTGAAGGACGCAGCCGCCCCGCCAGCAGCGGCGCTGTCGCGGTCGAACTCGCCGGTGGTGGGGGCAGTCGAAACCGCAGGAGTGGGGATAAGTTACACGTGCGAATCCTTTTAGCCGTTTCACTTCCTTTCGAACGTACACGGTGACGAATTGAAATAAAATCACTCTATGATAACTTTCCGCCCGTCATTCGTGAGAGGCCTTTGCGCAATTGTTTTTTTCTTTATTCTTTTTCTCGGCCGTTGGAAACGCGCTGTCGATGTTATCTGCGGCCTGCTGCTCGTAAATGCTCGATCACGGCTTTATCACGAAATCGCGTGTTCCATGACAAATAAACCGCGATTTCGGCAAACCCCTTTCTGACTCATACGGGAAGCCTCGTTTTCTTTTATTGGTTTTTTTCTTTTTTTGTTGGAATTTGAATTTTCGGGGTACTGCGTCAGTCTAAAGACGGACGTTATATTTATTATTTGTTTAGTTATATCTATTATTCAGTTCTTCATGGCCATGGTGGGGGTAGGAGTGGAAGCAATATGGCAAAGGATAAGAGACGAAGATATGGAGGGAGTGAGAACAATAATCGAGAGCTATACGAATCAAAACTGACCAGGAAATACAACAAGACTGGAACAAAATTGAGAATTCGATGTGTTGTAGGAAGAACAAAAATTAAAAAACGTATAGAAATGGAAGAGCACTGGGGAGAGACGAGCATAGAGGGAAGAACTAAAAGAAGATGAGCCAGGTTAAGGAGGTACGATCATTACGAGGGGCCATTCACTCTTTATTAATGTGCACCAATGATTTCAATGAGTAGTTGATTTCATGTGATTTCGTGTATGATTTCTATAATTTAATCTGTACATGATTTCAAAGAATCGTTTCCGATTTTTAGTGATTTCGTTAAAAACCATATGATTCGAATCGTGATTTCAAAATATCAGTTAGCGTAAAGAAACAGGAAAGAAGGTTAGGTCTACGATAAAAAAGATACATACAGTTTACAATAAATTCTTTGTTTTTTTATACACTTTTTTTCGTTCCTCTTCAACGTTGAGATCAAGATTACTCTTTTTGTTTTTTGGTTTGTCCGATGAACCGGGAGCGAGACCGGAAGCGCTTCCACGCAATGTCGTGGTTGAGGGCGTCGATTCTCTTTTTTTCGAGCCATCCTCAATTTTGTGAGAAACCGACGGACGCTGCCAAAAACCGGGTTGTAGCAGGTGTGCGAGCCCATATGTACATACCTAGTCATATCAATAATGTACCGTTTGTACTTACCAGCAAAAATCCAGAAACCGAGCGAAAAATGATGAGCGACTTCTCTTCACGAATTTATGCGTGGAACTGAATTTTCACCAACCACCCGAGCCACCACCACTCACTGTAGCCACTTGCTTATAGCACTGTTGGTGGAGTTCGCATTAAACTATAGAGATGTTTCTTTTTACCATATCCACTGGTTCGCCCGAGATTCGCTTGTTGAGACACGTTCAACAAACGGCAAAGCGTCGGACAAAGCGCTTGAACGAAAAAACATAACGGTCGGGAAACCATGCGCAACATTGTAGCGAGAGTGGAGATCTCAATCGCGCTTGAGAACGTGTGCCTATTATGAATATTATTGGTAAAATAAAGAATTCATGAATGCACATGATTTCATGTGATTTCATGTGATTTCATATAATTTCAAGAAGATTTCAAACATTCTTCAGGTTATTTTGAAATCGACGATGACGGATGATTTCGAGTGATTTCTTATGATTTCGCTCGTGATTTCATTTGAGGTGATTAGATGATTTCAGTAGTGAATGACCCCTCGGATCATTACGAAGAATCCAACTATCGGGCTTGAAATTTTTCTATGACGTTGACGAATACGTTACGCCCTCTTTAGCGAAATTTGAGCTATTTTGACGGTTCAGTTTTTTTGTAATAAAATTGCAAAGCCGAGCACTTTGAGGTAATGAAGCACGTCTCCTTGTGAAGACGGTCGAGCGGAAGTGCGATAATCACGGTTTTGCTGCCAAACCCAAACAAACCCAACTAAGGTCGTTGGAAAACTTAAATTTGATCAATTGGACATAATAGATTCTGTGAAAAAACAAAAAATTCGAACTTCACGGCGTACTTCAAGCACTACATTATAAAAAGTTTTCAATTTTCGGTAAAAAATGATCAGAACAAAGAAATAGCACCTCTAGACTTGGCAACGTCGGGCGTAACGCCTGATGCGTTTGGCGAGCATAACCTAACCTTTCACATCAATGATACCCGGGAGCCAACTTTGAGCATCGCAAACGCGACGTTGTCAGGGGTTTGTTCAAAATTCCATTATATTATTTATGGAGTTTTACAAGTGATCGCGTATCAATAACATGTTTATTTACAATTTTACCCATAGTATCCATTCCGCTAAAGTAATTCAGAGTTATTCAAATAAAATTCCGACAGCTTGGGTGCAGCGTTTTTTAGTTCGTTTTTATGGTAAGACTGCTATTGTGAATATGACAGAGACTACTCCAGAGTCGTTTAGGATTCAATTTTTCAGTTTTTATTAGCAATTATGCAATAGATAAAACATTTACCACAAATTTGGCACATTAGAATCGACAATACGAATATTCAACACAAGTTAAGGTAGTTCTGTAGGCACACGTATGAGCCAAAAGTTTCGGTCGAAGTGTATACTAACATCTAATGCCTAGACAATGCTGATGGTTGTAAATTTTCGACAGAGCTTGTACCCTCTATATGTCTCGCACATTCGCACCTCATGCATAGATACGTCTCATACACGCATAGAGAGCGGCGCTGTAATCGTGGCAACAGCGCGATTTTCCTGCCGTCATAGCGTTGAGCTTCCTACGATCCACCTTTCGCGAAATATTTTGTACAAATGAAAAAAGTGTCAAAATGTCAACCCAAGTGCGATACAAAGGAAAGTTTACAAGAAAAAAGGCGCTTGCTAAAAGACTGAAAGCTGTAGCAGCCATGTGTCAAGCAAATACGGCTAAACGCGATAACAATAACCATAACCTCAACGATCAGCAACTATAGTGTACTATAGTGTACTATTTAGTTCTTTATTATTTACGATTTGTTAGTTACCATGTTATTTGACATAGTTATATTCACATGACTAGAAAAGAAATTGAGAGCTGATGAAGGGCTACGACAAAGTTGACATAACCTCACACATGTTCGAACAGTTTTCTCCTAGATGCATCTAGGAGAAAAGCGGCTCTGTGAACTTCGCTGACGCGGAGATTGACGACTTTCTTTGTCGTAAATATTATACACATCTGAGCAATCTCGGTTCGAAAATTTCACATATTGGGCTCACGCTCGTATGTCACGTGGACCAGCTTCTACTTGGCCTTGAGGCTGACGAAACTGCTTTACGTGGAGTATTTATTGAAGAGTATGGAGGTTAGAGTACAGAGACGAAACTCCACGGGGAAAGCGGCGGAAAGAGCGTCCGCGGAAATGTAAAAAGTTGAGGTACAAAATTTCACCACTGGGTCGCTTCGATATCAAGTGACCGACCGATATAGCAATAGCCAGAGCACAAGGCACAAGTGACCGAGATACTCAGATTGAACTGAAGAAGTAAAAATTGACAAGAAGCAATACAAGTACTAATTCATTTATCATAATAATCCTGAACATGTTTTTCACAAGGTAATGGCTGCAATGCCGGAAACAGGAGCGCGAATATCGTAAGTGGTTTAAAAAGAAAGAAAGTAACCCACAGATGTGAACAACCAACATAGAGATCGGTACTTTTTAAAATTAGATAAATAAAAATAGAAAACCGCGAGGAAAGTATTACAAATTAACATGATGCGTACATGGTTTAAGGGGTTACCCCCACTTGCGATTTTGAAAAAATCGATTTTTTTATTGCATTTTTTTGAAGTATAAGTATCCGGGCCCATACTTCTGTATGGGCCCGGAATAGATGACTATGTAAGTTTACAAAAAAAATATTTGCTTCGTGTAAACTGAAATTGAAACTTTAAACGCGTTTTTCTCAAAATGGCATTTCTGAAGTCGGTGACCAGGATTACTCGAACACTAATGAACCGATCTTCTTGAAATTTTGCAGGCTTATTTAATACATAAAAATGTAGTCTTTAATCGTTCGATTTTTTTTTCGAAAAAAAAAATGGCCGTTTTATAGCCAAAAAACGGCCGTTTTTTTTCGTTAAAATCGAACCATTAACTTTGACTGTCCGCCATTTTGTGAAAAATGAATATTTTTTAAAATCCTTCGATTAAAGACTAGTTTATACTTATATTTGACTAAATCCATCCGCATTTTTTTTCAGATGATCCACTTCGCCGCAATGTTGGTCACCGCAAACCGTGTATATAAAAACATTATTTCGTTGACGGCCATTTGCCACTAAACAATGTAATATTTTTCAATACAAAAATTACTGAAAGTTCTTCAAGATGTGTTCTTTAAGATGGTATATTGATCGACTTAAAAAGTTTTGTAGTTTTCTTTAAAAAAAATTCATGAAAAAGGCCTTTTTTAGCTACAAGTGGGGGTAACGCCTTAATGTTTCGCTAAGAACATATGAATAACCTTTCATTTTTATATACTCTTTATACTCTACACAATACCCGCATTTAGGTCGCATACTTGCGATTAATATCGAAAACAAATTAAGAGGTTAGGCTTCTGTGAAAATATGAAAAAAACACGAACGGTAAGCTGTTCTAAAATCATGCAGTAAATGATCGCAATTCCCGTGGATAAACTTCAATATATTCTGCCGCCAAGTTATTTCCCCCGACTTATCATCACCGAGACTATCTGTTGCAAGTTAGGGGAAGGCGAAATCGAAGATGTACCACGTGACATATGAGTGCGAGAGAACCAGCTGAAATGTTTGAACGGAGTTTTCTCAAAATTGAATAACATTTAGGGCACAATAAAATCGTCAAGCTCTGCGTCAGTGAATTCTACAGAGCCTAATGCTTTTGTTCCCATAAAAAACTGAAACATCTATGAAAGAACTGGGTTTGAAAATTGATGAGGTTATGTTGATCTTGTATGCCGGGTATCCTATTTTAATCTTACACCTGATTTATCCAGATAAATACCGCTCCGATCAAGTATAATAAAACTTTTAGGGTTCGAAGGTAGACGTTAAAAGATCTTTTTGGTCCAAGTTTCAAAATGGCGACCTTGAGATGGCCATCATGATTTTTAATATGGGATCATGAATTTGTTTTCACCAAAACATTTATCAAGCCAAAACTAACAACTTTAGTAGGAAAAGTTTTTTGATAACGTTCGTAATTTGTAGGTTAGAATACCATTTTCTACTACTTCAGCGCTATCCAGAATGTACTACGAGAAGGTAGAGTCTTCAATATCCCTAGTGTAAGTGTACTAGTGGGTGTGAGTTTGTTGGGTTTGTTCGATAACCCAAACAAACTCACACGCACACTTACACTTGAGTTTGCTTGATATTGAAAGTGCCGAGCCGCAGAGACCTGATCCTTGTTTGGGTTCATATGGGTTATCGAACAAACCGAAACAAACGCAAACAAACTGACTCCCGCCTCGTTGTACATTGGATAGCACTAAAATAGTAAAAAATGGTATTCTAACCTAAAAATGGAGAGCGCTATATAGTAAAAAATGGTATTCTAACCACTGGATAGCACTAAAATAGTAAAAAAATGGTCTTCTAACCACTGGATAGCACTAAAACAGTAAAAAATGGTATTCTAACCTAAAAATTACGAACGTCATCAAAAAACTTTTCCTACTAAAGTTGTTAGTTTAGGCTTGATGAATGTTTTGGGGAAGAAAAAAATTCATGATCCCATTTTTTTAAAACATGTTGGCCATCTTAACGTCACCATTTTGAAATTTGGACGAAAAATATCTTTTTTAACGTCTACTTTCGAACGCTGAAAGTTTTGTTATACTCAATACTTGATCAGAGCAGTATTTTTCTAGATAAATCAGGTGTAAGATTAAAATGGGACACCCGGTACGCCTTTAAAGGACGCCTGCGAAAAACTCCAAGCGCAGAAGCGATGGAGGCTTCGAAGAAATCGTTTTCTAGGTGATCGTGACAGAATCGACTGAAAAAAAAATAGTAATTTCCTCAAATACCATTGCGACTAATAACAAATTTGATCTTGAGAAGTGCACGCGAATTGCGATGACATTGGAAACACGGATATTTTTGGACATCCGGCGACAACGTCATTCACCGTGAGACACTCCACGGACAATAATAGAATAAATTGCGGAGTTAGATCGGGCGTCGATATCTATACGCGAGCGTACATTCACATGCATATATACGCGGAATAACAATGGAACTTTCCATTTTGTTCGCTCTCTTTTCCATGTTGTTCTCTCTCTCTCTCTCTCTCTCTCTCTCTCTCTCTCTCTCTCTCTCTCCCTTCCCCCCCCCTTCGTCGTCTTACCTTTCATACCATCGATCAATGAAAGTTCAGGTTGCGGCTTTACGCGAATCACCGGAGATACGATTACCATATTTCTCATTATCGGACCCCGTTGTACGAAAAAACTGGAATATTTCCCTAAGGTCAAGAGACGCAGCAATAATTCAAGTGCCGACGTGCGTGGGTGCAATCCAATGCACCTCTGACGTCCAGTCCATTGTTCCAACTAGAACTGAACACCCTACCGATTATTAAAACCAAAACCGTTTGAAGTGTTAGAAACCAACATGGGGTAACTACTTGCCTAATGACAAAACTAGAGTACCATAGAATGGATGAATTTACAACCGTATGTTTTCCATAGAGGCCAATGCGCAAGTAGCAATTTTCACAAGAACTGTCCAAAAATCGGTTAAATTGGTACCAAATGTTCGCCCGAAGGTTACTTTGAAGTTAACAAGCATCCAAAAGGATCCAGAGGTGCATTGGATTGGGCACATGATGACTTATAAGTAACTAAAGACTACGGTTAATCCATGTCCGCTTGGAAGACAATGGAATGACGATGGTACCCATTCGGATAAGTTCTGGACAAATATTTGGAAATTGCTACCTGGTTGGTTCTGGCAACTAGGGTGATCTGAAATAAAAAGGAAAATGGACTTTCAGTATTCGCGATCCTCAAAAGTCTTGGCACCTCTCGCGGCCTAAGGCCAACAATGCTCTACTAGTAGAGCAAACTTTGTCAAAATACATTGATAACAATAGACAACATTTGAAAGAAGAAAAATTACTCGAGATTCTGCTGTGTTCCAGGGTGCAAGACGGATAATAAAAGTGAATTGTCGTTCCGTAAGCGACCTAAAGATCAAGTCTTTTGAAAAAAGGGTTTGTGGCTCTGAAAATTACTCTCTTTAGGCCATCAAGGTGCGTTTGTAGTCACTCCACAGATTTTTTTCTTCCATCCTTGTATCTTTATGAATAATAAATCGAGCAATATTTAAAGTAATTTCAAGAAAAATAGAATCACTCCTCGAAACCTGCGGATGACTCTCATAACCTTAAAAACTATCTAAATACAGGGCTGACAGAGCCAGAAAAAGAGAGAAAAATAAATTATTCGCTGCAGTATCGTCATAAAAATCTACCATAGAGGTAAATCCAATAGCCAACTCGCAGGAAATCAAGAACTGAGTAATTGTTTCCGTTTGAGGTTATACTTTGACCGGCCATATTGATATATCGCCGCGCCGCGCGACCTCTAGCACATGAAAATCACGAATTGGTGGGTGCATATGAAACCGCCCGTTGGCAATAGGTGTCGGTAGGTGCACTATTTTCTGGTATTAAGGTAATCCTACCGCCAGGCTTCAATCCATAGGATTTTCATAATCTTTTTTCGAGCTTCACTAAATGTATTAATAATAATATATTTAGTGTACAAATGTATTATTATTACACTAAATATATTAATAATAATATATCGATATATATAATAAGTTATTCGTTATCGATAAGTTAAGTTATCGATCTAATTACGGAAAAAAAAAATTAAAATCACGTGTTTTTGTGAAGGAATTCCGAGACGACATACAAAATCCCAATTTCCGGTCGCTACAAAAGTGTATACAGGGTGAGGCACCTAAAGTGTTACAGAGTAATAACACTCAAACTATTGATCATATCTAAAAAATGTTCCAGACAAAAGTTTCAGTGTTCGAGAAGGCCGTCATACTGGATCACCCTATTTTTTAATCGGTGCAGGCACTGAAGCTACGTCAAGGTCAACTCCACTTTTTTAAATCGAATGGTACATTTTTTTCAACCATCTTATGGAGCACCTCAAGCTGCATAAAAAACATCTGGGGGTCAAAGACGTTCAAGGTCATTCAAGGTCATTATCGATGATACAAATCTAAATATCTCGGATCACTACCATTTATTTGGTAGTGATCCGAGATATTTAGATTTGTTCGGACCCAAGTAAAAGTTACATTTGCGGGAAGTTGTGCTCCATTGTTTCCTGGCAGAGGAATCGGCTGGGGAAACCCATCTTTTGCTAGAGGAAGTTTATAGCGAACATGCCCCATCGAGCGTAACGCGCAAAGAGTGGTCTCCCCGCTTCCAAAGTGGTAACTTCTGTATGGGCAACAACGAGCTTCTAAAACCGTCGCACACCATCACTGGGGATCCTTATCGACTGCAACTGATGCATATGAAGCGAGCTCTGCACGAACAGAGGCCGGAATGGGAGACTCGCCGTGACAAGTTGATTTTGCAACGCGACAGTGCCAAGCTACATGTTTTACACTTGAAAACTTTCGCGATATTCATTCGTGTATATAGTAAATATTTTGCAGCAATCAGTTGGCACTGGTGACTCCACACAATGTATTAGCATAGGAACTTCGTTTCTCCCCTCGCCGTTTAGAAAATATTTAGCAAAAACCTAAAGAAGCACTTGTATGGGACAACAGATTGGTGTCCGCCTTCAATTTTGTTAAAACTCATGTATATGGTAGACCATTGAAAACTATCAGATACGTTTTTTCATAGGTGGAAAAACTGTTTCAAGGGTTGGATCCTCAGAGTAAAGCATTTCAAGGGGTGGTTTTGCTATTTTCCCGACAAGCAGTCCACCCATTTCAGTGAAACAAAAACGTAAATTGTTCTCATCCAAAGTAATCAGAAATCCACTAAGAGTACAATGAACAAAAAATTAAGGGGTGAACCACTCCTTTATCTTTCTTTCTCTCACCTCACATTTTACGGGCTCCATCTACCTAGGTGGGTCAAAAAATTGCATTTTCGAAGAAAAATGTATTCAATATTATCACTTCTTAACTAGGGAAAACCGACCAGTGAATAGACGAATAACGACACTGTAGAACTAAGATGGACTGTAAAATGGAAATATTATCAAAACGAATTTTTCAATGGCTATAGGTACCAAAAGATATTATTCTGACAGTAAAAAAAATATTTGAAGTAATGACAAAAAACAATATTGGAGGAATTGATAGATAATTAGCGAAATGACTAAATCGCCAGTGAATGAACGAAGTGACCAGCAAATGGACGCGCAACCGCGAGTAAATGGACGTGTAGTGTAGACGAACGCTGTCACGGAATATTTTTTTATTAAATTCATTTATCTATTTTTATTAAATGTTAGATTCGGAGATCACCGTGTTGCACAATAATTATAATATTCTTACACATATGAGTATTATATTCATTATTACAATTTCGTAGAAAATACAAAAAGCTTTTCTGCATCTTAATTCTCCAAAAAAAAATACCAATGTTTGTTTCGACAGAGAAATAGAAAATTAAGTTTTGTCAAAAATTAAAAAAAAACGAATGAATTGATTTAATGACAACATTTAAGGCGTTGTAGCGCAAAAAAAGGCCTTTTTCATGAATTTTTTTAAAGAAAACTACAAAACTTTTTTAATCGATCAATATACCATCTTAAAGAACACATTTTGAAGAACTTTCAGTAATTTTTTTATTGAAAAATATTACATTGTTTAGTGGCCAATGGACGTCAATGAAATAATGTTTTTATATACACGGTTTGCGGTGACCAACATTGCGGCGAAGTGGATCATCTGAAAAAAAAATGCGGATGGATTTAGTCAAATATAAGTATAAACTAGTCTTTAATCGAAGGATTTTGAAAAATATTCATTTTTCACAAAATGGCGGACAGTCAAAGTTAATGGTTCGATTTTAACGAAAAAAAAATCGAACGATTAAAGACTACATTTTTATGTATTAAATAAGCCTGCAAAATTTCAAGAAGATCGGTTCATTAGTGTTCGAGTAATCTTGGTCACCGACTTCAGAAATGCCATTTTGAGAAAAACGCGTTTAAAGTTTCAATTTCAGTTTACACGAAGAAAATATTTTTTTTTGTAAACTTACATAGAGTCATCTATTTCGGGCCCATACAGAAGTATGGGCCCGGATACTTATACTTCAAAAAAATGCAATAAAAAAAATCGATTTTTTCAAAATCGCAATTGGGGGTAACCCCTTAATAAAATGTACATTGTCATATCTTAACATGAATTAATTTAGCAATTTTCAGCAGATAAGCTAAATTTTTTACTCTGCTGTGAGAATTATGAGAATAGAGCCAACATTTCCATTCACTGAAAAGAGGTTAGAATACGGCACCAGCGAATAAACATGTCTAAATCTGACGTCGTACTATGAATTTATTTTAAAAATTTGCAAAAAATCAGAGATTGATTCTTTCCCAAGTATTAGTGAAAGTAATACTTACCCTCAAAACTGATAAAAATGATTGTTTTCGCGTTCTGAACACCTACTGTGTACAGCCGTTTCGTAACCGAGGTGCGCGGTGTGCAAGTACCACTATCTAGAAAAATTCCGTGTAGCCTAAAATTTCGATATTAAACTGAGAAATCAGTTTTAACAATAGCTGTGATTTTTTTTGCTAAATTATAGTGATTCGAGTTTTTATCGACAATTCATATTCATTACTGAATTTGAATATAAATCAAGTTTTGTCCATTCACTGGTCCTCATCCATTCACTTCTCGGTTTACCCTATATTCCTTGAAAATTTCATTGAAATATTCATCGAAGTATTCTTGAACCACTGTTTTCAAAGTCGGTGGACATGATATCTCGAGAACCACTTGATGGATTATTTCCAAATTTACAGGAGATACGACGAGATACATTTAGAAGTAGTTGCCGATCTTGCTTTTTAAAAATGGATCTTCATTTTTCAATAGTTACGTAAAAATGTCGACTTTTTTCATAAATTTTGTGTGCTCGAGTTTCAAATCGCCGCCAAGTTGCTAGAAAAAAATATTTAAAAAATTCACGATCGTCGACGACTCGTGTTTACTGTGAACTTAAATCACCCGTTTGGTTTTTAGATTTCAGATGGACTGTTTAAGCTGGAAAGAGTCCACCGTCGAAAATGGCGAAAAAAATTCAATCTGCCGGTGGCCATACTTTTGTATTTTTGGTGATTTTTTTTTAAAGGCTCTCAATTATGTACCTTCGTGTTAAAAAACTGCGTTTCTTTTCCACCCCCCGTCTCCCAGAAGAAAATCGAAATTTGTCGATTTTTTTCGGACTTCGAGTAGCCCCTTAAAAAGAGTGCATTAAATTGAATGCAACGGGTAACACTTTGAAGGTGAGGATAAAATTCAAGTTTACGTATTTGTGCATTTTTGCCGGATAGCAAAAAACCACCCCTTACTTGCAGTTCCATATCGCACTTACCGTTAAGTAAATAACCAAAAAATTCGTCGAGCTACCAATAAGCAAACTCCAACAGACATTTCCCCGGAGTTTTTGGAATCAGCCTCCAGAAAAGGTTTCATGAAACGCTGATTCTTCCGAAGCAAATGAAAAAAAAATAAATCCCCGGAAATGAACTACAAACGAAACACCACCTAACAACATGATTCATAGTCGGTGTCCGGAAATTTTTCATTTGCAAGATATCCGCGACTTTCCCGAGTCCCCATCCGTCCACCGGTGGGTCAAGCTCGCCGCGAAGTATTTCCTCTCCACCGTTCCACGCGCGTTATGTACAACGACACGTGGCTGGACGATGCTAGAGCGAGATAGGCCCCCTCGACACGGGGCAAGTCGAGTCCATGATTCACACAAGCCTATATCTATATTTACCCACTCGTGTAGTCGCATGCCTAGTGCTAGTGACCTACAGCTCCACGCGCTGCCACTTATGTATTACGTATGCCTCATCTCGACACACACCTCTCGCCCTCCACGCCCCTCCAATCGGCTACACTTGGCCTCGCCGCCACGTTCGCCCCGGGCATCGTACTACATTGCATTCGTGCACACGACGAGACCTTATCTATGATTACCGATCCCTCGAGCTCCTCGTGGATTTAAAAAAATGGATGTAGAAAAGATCGACCTTGGCCCCTACATGCGATACGTTTTATTCCGTGCATCGGCTTTCGTGTGAACGTGCATATACGTATTTGGGCGCATATGTAGCTCGTGTGTATGTACACGTGTGCTTTTGCACTTTTAACGACCGCGTGCACGAAGCGGAAGTCTCTCTCTCTCTCTCTCTCTCTCTCTCTCTCTCTCTCTCTCTCTCTCTCTCACTCTGGGCTTTAAAAATCATTTT
>OX101787.1:33551537-33574037 GCA_944452715.1 Ophion slaviceki
GTGTACTTGATTTTGGCGACCCGATTGATTTGAAACAAATAAAAAACGAGTTTTTTAAATTAAAATAGATAATATCGGTTAAGACTTTATCGAGCTTTTTTGTTATTGTGTTTCCAACATCGACCATTTTTTTTTAATTTTCTTGATTTTTCGCTCAAAAATGACATCATTATTGTTGATAACTAATGAAAAAAGAAAACGTTAAGAAGAAAACAGTCCGTCAAGAGCACACGTCAAGTCTACTATTGCACTGAATAAGTGTACCGAATTTTAAGTCAATCCATTCATTAGACGCCGAGAAATCGTGTACACCATTATGGAAAACATAGTTTCGAGAAAAACGTGTTTAAAGTTTCACTAACAGTTCTGTCATAATAATAAGTTTCCCTTCAATGTGGACGTTCGTCTTTAATTTGAGTTGCCGCAAGCAACGATCGATTTTTTGGCATTTTCACAATAGCCTAACCCCTTAATAGTATTTATTGTTAGTACTTATTTATTACTATTTTTAGGTTTTGTTTAGCGTCATTTATTGTAAGCCTTCATTTATTGTTTATCCAGGTTTTATTAGCATTTTTTATATAAGATTTTATTGCTCTGGACAACGCGCTTTCTTAATTTGCAATGGGAAATGGTCACCGACCTTCCCTATTTCAGTGTACAGTGTGCTCAAAACTTTAACCGCGTTTTACTCGGAACTGTATTTTCAAAATTAAATGTAACTTCGAGAATATTCGCCGGATTGACAAAAAATGTTCCGTGTGTGTACTTAAATATATGTACATTGCGATTTTTTTTAATTGATTTTTCGCAAATTTTAACTATATACAACCCCTTAATCAATGATTCAAAAGAATCAGGCCCTCAGGCCCCCACAAAATACGGCCCTCCGCGAGATGAATACCTTAAGGCGTAACGACGTACCGAGCCGTCCATTCTGTGAAAGAGATGACTGCGCTTTTCGATTCGCATCGAATTTTCACCCCCAAGAGGACTGGAGAGACTCGAAATTGAAAAATTCGGTTTGCGTTTAATTCCCGATACCGCGAATAAATTTGTAGGGAGAAAAATGAAACTTCCCGGGTTGATTAAAAAAAGCCGCTCTCAAGGGTTGCTGCTGAGAGTGAAGTGAAGTGGGTGAAAATTGGGGATTTTTGTGTGGTACCGTGTCACTCGTTTCGTGTTTCTCCTTACGACTGTGAATAGACGGGGTCGAAGGAGAAGGAGTGGAGACACGTGTTCACCGAGTCGCTCACCACGCGTCGAACGATAGATAGAACTCTGAATCATCTGTCCTCGAAGCTCAAGTGGATTCTTGCAATCGCTTCCGAATTAAAGAATCCTTGTGCGCCGTCCTCAGAAATTAAACGTCCACGCGACCCCCGCGTAGACGAGGGTTTTTTTACGAAGATATTTTCAACCGTTAAAAAAATAAAAAATAAAAATAAAAATAAACGTTCAAAAATGTATTTTCTGTTCTGCATGGGTGCTTTGATTTCACATTTAAAAAATCAGACTGATTAGCGTATTTTAACAATCGAAAAAAAATCGCGAAAATCAGCTATTTTCGACCCGTCACACAGTGATAATCCCTTAAGGTCTAGACAGAGTTTGCTATAAAGGGTCCTGCGTTAACTCAAAAATGTCGAAAATTCGAATTTTTAAGACTAGAAACAAGACACTCTGGGCTTTAAAAATAATTTTTAGTCGAAAATCGAACTTTTTTTCTTACAGACTGTTATTTTTGTAATTTTTAAAACTTCAGGAGACTGGGGGCTTGTTTGAACGAAGTTGCGTCGTACTTGAATTTTCTGCTCGACACACGTGCCGTTTTTTCATCGCAATCGTAAAATCTCCGCGCATCGCTGTTCGCGAAACTCGTTCGTTTGCTATACACCGGGTGTCCCATTTTAATCTTACATTTGATTTATCTCGAAAAATATTGCTTCGATCAAGTATTGAGTATGGTGAAACTTTTAGGGCTTAAAGGGGGACGCGACATTTTTTTATTTGATGCAAAATTCAGAAAAGCGACATTAAAAAAAATGGAAACATGATTTTTTCACCAAAAAGTTTGTCAGGACGTAGCTAACAACTTATGAAGGTTATTTTTTTTAGGTCCATAATTTGTAGGTTGGAACACTATTTTTAACTATTTTAGCGCTATTCAGGATGTATCACGAGGAGGTAAAGTCTTCAACATCCCAAGTGTAAATGTGCATGTGTACCCGTGTAAAAATGGACATATATAAACATATATAATTATTTATAGTCATATATAACATTATATACAATTATATATGTCTTAACATGACATCATGAATGATAGTATATGTAGATATATTACCATGTATAGCATTTATTTTTTCTAGGCGTGGACCATATATGATCATGTATGTTCAAAAGTTGGTACTCTGAACTCGTATATGAACATATGGTTGTCTATATGAACTCATATATGATACATGTACTATATATTATCATATATAATTGCATTTGCTTCCCAAAATCCATATATAAGCGTATATAATTGTATATGAGACCATATGAGACCATATGGGTCATATATAATCATATATGTAATCGTAATTATCCGCAACAACCATATTTGAATGTATATAATAACGAAAACATATAGGGAGAAGTCCCCCAGTGGCGGACACCTAAACTTTTCGTATCATAAAAAAAACTGCTTCGAGAAATCCGCATTTTTTTAAAAACAATTACGTCAACAAAGTTTTAAACCAAAGTAAATTAACAAAAATGCAACCTCTGCATAAATGAAATTAAAAACTTTATTCAAACTTTGGTACAAAAAATTGCCGTCACTGCAAGTGGCGCCTCCAATTTTTCACAATCGGCCAGTTTTAAATATTAGTCAAAAGGAACGTCGGTGATTTAAAAAAAAAATCAATTTTTTTTTGTTGCATTTTTTTGAAGTGCAATTTGAAGTGCAGTTTTTTTTTTTGATGCCCGGAATAGATGACCCTATGTAAGTTTACAAAAAAAAATATTTTCTTCGTGTAAACTGAAATTGAAACTTTAAACGCGTTTTTCTCAAAATGGCATTTCTGAAGTCGGTGACCAAGATTACTCGAACACTAATGAACCGATCTTCTTGAAATTTTGCAGGCTTATTTAATACATAAAAATGTAGTCTTTAATCGTTCGATTTTTTTTTTCTTTAAAATCGAACCATAAACTTTCACTGTCCGCCATTTTGTGAAAAATGAATATTTTTTAAAATCCTTCGATTAAAGACTAGTTTATACTTATATTTGACTAAATCCATTCGCATTTTTTTTTCAGATGATCCACTTCGCCGCAATGTTGGTCACCGCAAACCGTGTATATAAAAACATTATTTCATTGACGGCCATTTGCCACTAAACAATGTAATATTTTTCAATAAAAAAATTACTGAAAGTTCTTCAAGATGTGTTCTTTAAGATGGTATATTGATCGATTAAAAAAGTTTTGTAGTTTTCTTTAAAAAATTCATGAAAAAGGCCTTTTTTGCGCTACAAGTGGGGGTAACGCCTTAAGTTTTCGCGGTTCGTCACTTCCGTTAGCAAACGTACACTTCAGATGTTAGAGACATTATCTCCTCGTAGTATTGGGTGTACAACTTAATTCGGTCCGTTTTTTTGCTTAAAATACGCACTTATTTGAATGATAAAATGAATTAATACATTAATCAAAATATTGTACATCGCTAGCCACTAAGAAGCCAAGAAGGAATCGAACCAATTTTTGATACCCTGTTGTGACGTGAAGCGTATTCCAGTCAAAGCGTTCTGCATCGATCGAAACAAGAGGTAGTCGGAAAGGGCAAGGTCTGGGCTATAAGGCGGGTGAGCCAGAATTTCCCACCCGCTATTTTCCAAATAGTTTTTAACCACAATAGCAACGTGAGGCCAAGCGTTGTCATGTTGAAAGATTATGGACTCGTGTTTGGACGCATATTCTGGACGTTTTTCGGCTATAGGTCGCTTTAAACGGATCAATTGTTGCCTATAGAAATCTCTCGTGTGGTCCCACAAGCATTCGGTGGGCTTCAGCTGCACTTTTCTTCCAATTGAAACAGAAAATCAACACTTCCCGCAAATTTTGCTTATTTGGGACGAAATTCGATATTTTCACCGCAGTAAAAATTAGACTTGATGCGCAAAACTCAAAGGTCTGTAGACGATATTTGGTTAAGAGATGTTGATACTTCACGATACAGCAAAAATCAGCTGTTGCTGTCAACCATTTATAGCACCTAGAGCCATCTTTTGAAAACGGACCGAACTAAGTTGTACACCTAATACATCCGGCATAGCGTTAAAATAGTCAAAAATGGTGTTCTAACCTAAAAATGATGGATCTTTTAAGATAAAAATTCCTACGAAAGTTGTTAGGTTCGGCCTGAAACATTTTTCGGTGAAAAAGTTATGTTTCCATTTTTTTTTAAACAAGTCGGCCATTTTAACGTCGCATTTTGAATTTCGGAAGGATTTTTTGTTTTTTTTGAACATCCCCCTTTGAACCCTAAAAGTTTCACTATACTTGATACTTTATCGGAGCACCCGGTATATATATCGAGGAAAGTGTCTCGCGTAAATAAGTTAATGTGGTACTATCTTATCCTACTTCCGATTACCGTATAGATTGGACACTATCTCTGTCAATCAGCGCATTGTTACTCGAAGGGGAACGCCACGATATTGGGCCGAAAACTGATCGAGACACTTGAACGTTGGTTTTCGAAGACATTAAGGGGTCTGCGTAAGCTTGACATTTTTTTAAATACGCCTTTTACCGTATTAAAAATTACAGCCTAGGCTTTACTTTAAATAGAAACAAAGTTTGTATAAAAATTCAAAAGATTGACCGAGTTATGGCAATTTTTTTTCTTTGCGCTTTTTTCAAAACTGTTTTACGAAACAGTGAAATTCCTATCGCAGAAACTATTCGTCTGGTTTAAGATAGACTGGGGTCAATTGGAACGTTTTTGAGAAAATAGGTTAGTGTGGCTTAATTTTGTACCCTATCTGTTTGGTGGTGGGCTTTAATTATAGGTAGATTATCTGGCTATATGATAGCATTATTGATTTTGCTTCTTATATGTCCTTAACGCGGTCCTCTAGTTTCTCGGCTGTTTTTTTACGGCTTTTTCAATAATTTTTTACGGGAAAAGCATCGAAATAATCAATCTCATTGTTTTTGCATAATCTTTATTAACATTTAAATAAGCTTTATAATTTTGTTGAAGTTAATCTTCATATTTAAGACTAGCGATTGAACTAGAGTGAATTCTAAATTACAAAAATTGACTTTTTATACACTTTTGAAAATTACATTCTATTTTTTACTCATTTTTTCTTAAGTTTTTCGCTCGTAGAAAAAAACTATCGAAGCAATCATGATAATCCTAGTTCAATCGCTGGTTTATAACATATTAAAGATGCTGTATAAATTTGAACAAGATCGGTGCAGTAGTTTCTGAAATATCGTGGTCACCGTTTCGAAAAATGGTGTTTGGAGAAAAACGCGTTTGAAAGTATACCTGCTCCGTATACCTGCTCCGTTCCAGGGCCGTAACTTGTGAACCACTTCGAATATCGAAAAATCCTTTGGCACACATTTTCCACACATGTTGTAGATGTGATTTATGAAGAAAAAAAAATCGATTTTTTCGATCCGAGAAACTAGAGGAGCGCCTTAAGGATGTATGGCAGCTACTGCAGAGTCGTTACAGAACTGATTATGCAATTTGCAAAAATCGCATTTAAAGACTAAATAAAATAATTGTAGTATTCATTGAAGCTAAAAAGGAGATTTACCACAGCTCAAAGTAAAACATGCGGTACGGAAAGAAGAATTTTCAATTTTTAACTGCAAATTTAGTTGCTGATTTGATGTACGTTTTCCCTGACGTTGTCGTGGTTACGACATACGAGCTAAAGAAATACGAAAACGGTCCCATTTAACTCGCAATATCTCGCAAAATATATGGGCACATGTCGATTTTTTTTAACGTATCATGCATATTACAGCGATACCGCACAAAAGTTTTTTTACAAAAGAGTACTCCGGAAATACCTTTTTTGCCAATGTAAAGGGAATTTTGGACGTACAGTCCTATGTTCCCCGTGTTAAATGACCCAACTTTGAATTCGTTTATCTCAGCATTCACGTGGGCACATTTTGTTTTTTTAATCTCAAAAAGTTCTCGATATTTTTCTTTACAATATCAGTGAGTTTCAATTCGAACAGTAGTAAATAACTTAGTTGCCATACATCCTTAACAGGTAGAAGCCATTTAGAAACCCTCGGAACATGTTTCATTTGGCCCTGTGTGAGGGTTCATCCAAACAGTGCCTGGGGTGAGTTGAAATAGGCGGTTTCAGCAGATTGAACTAAAGTTCTACTAAATCCAGGTACTGTTAATGATGTGTATGAAGCGATAAAGTATGTTTGTTGTTAATAAAATATACTTTTAAACAAAATAAACAGTTGTTTTTGCTTTTTCTTCCAGTTTGAGTATCACTGAAGATATATTTAGGTTCTTTAATATTATTTTATTTTTCGGACGATTTCTTGGCATCTAAAAAATAAAACGAGATTTGGAAAACTTGCTCGCGTGTGAAATGTTTGTTCGGAGCAGGGTTGCACATTATGCATTACTTTTTGTAATGCATTAGCCTTTTCATTACTCATTACTTTACATTTTGTAATGAAAAAAAAATTCATTACGCTTTACATTACGTTCAGTAATGTAACAAATTTTCATTACTCATTACATTGGATTTTGTAATGTAAAAAATTCGATTCCTCATTACAGTACATTTCGTAATGTGAAATACGTTCCCATAAAAAATCCATTACCCATTACATTTTAATGGGTAATGGATTCTTTTTTACATTACAAAGTCCAATGTAATGAGTAATGGAAATATTTTACATTACAAAATGTAAAATATTGTAAAGTAATGTAAAGAGTAATGGAATTTTGTTACATTACAAAATATAAGGTAATGAGTAATGGAATTTTTCACATTACTAATGCAATGCAATGTAAAAAAATGCCATTACTCATTACAATGTAATGAGGATTATTATTCGTATCTCATTAGGGGCAGCGGTTTTTGCACCGGGTCGATCTGATCCGATGGAAAACGAATAATAATCCATATTAACTTGTAATAAGTAATGGAGATTTTTTACATTACATTAGTGATGTGAACAAATTCCATTGCTCACTATCTTATATTTTGTAATGTAAAAGAGTTCCATTACTCATTACGTTAAATTTTGTAATGTAAAAAATTCCCATTGTTCATTACATTACACTTTGTAATGTAATGAAAATGCTTCACATTACAAAATGTAATGTAATGAGTAATGGAAATTTTTTACAATACAAAATATAATGTAATGAGTAATGGAGATTTTCTACATTACAAAATTCAATGTAATGAGTAACGGAAATTATTTACATTACAAAATATAATGTAATGGGTAATGAAATATTTTTTCATTACCCATTTAAAAAGTCACGAATAACGCATTACTTTTTCATTACGAATTTTGCAACCCTGGTTCGGAGCCAATAGAAACACGTTTCAATTGACCCCGAACCGATTGTTTCAACTGCCCCCACACCCTCGCTTCTAATACTTTATCAAGCAGCAAAAAACGTAAATGTTGTAGGTAGGTACTGACCACAATAAACTCAACTAGGATATTCATAGAAATGATGGTTGTAAACAACGCTGGAGAAGGAAAAATAGTTTTGGAGCAATACGCAAGATACTCATAGTCAAAAAACTTACTTTTTATGTCGAAAAAGCGATGCACCCTCATAAAAATGTCCGGCGCAATGAGCGACAGGTCCCGATACGCAAAGCAGTCTTTTCCCCCCTCGGGGCCGCGCTGCTGTCACTAAAACCGTCTTTGAGTTATTCAACTTGTTTCATTTGACCCGTGTTTCAATCGACCCCTGCCTACCCTACTTTAAATTCGGACAGAGCATACTTTACAACAATCTTCTATCGTATGATTTTTTGATATGTTTATCCAATTGTTAATAAAAATCGATTAAAATTGTTTTTTGGGCGAAAATCGAACTTTTTTTTTACAGATTGCCATTTTCGTGATTTTCGAAACTTCAAAAAAGTGTCCGATCGGTTTATATTCGTATAGCTCTTTCGATTATTTTTCTTAATCCCTCCATATTTTGTCTCTCATCCTTTGTCATATTGCTTCCACTCCCACCTCCTCCATGGCTCCCTTCATTTCCAGTCCTAATTTGGATGCCTTCGCATTTAATATCGCTCTGGCTTCTTCTTTTAAGGGATAACACCACTGTAGCGGCAGAAAAAAGGCCTTACTTTGACAATTTATTTTGGGAGTATGAAAAAAGGAATACGATTTATTTTGAGAGGGGTTATTTAACACATATTAAAGTATTAAAAAAAATATAATTTTTATACAAAATGGCGGCGACGGAGCTCATCTTGGAAAAAGTGTGTTTTTTTTACAAATAGCTTCACGGGAGGACGAATTTCTCGTAAAGTATAAGACCTGGAACAACAACAACAAAAAATTATAATCTATATATTATTAGCTATGGGACTACGTAGGGATTTTTGTTGATCAAATATTGAAAAAATTGCGCACTTTGAAACAAATAAATCGATATTTTGCAAAAAAAATAAGCAGTAATAAGCCGGGGGCCGGGTTGAAACTCTGAACTTTGAATGATCAACACGCTCAAAACTCCGAAAGAATACTACCCCGAAAGATCAAAATTCCGAAAGAATTTTACCCGAAAGACCAAAACTCCGGAAATCTGAACGAGGCCGGGTTGAAATTTAAACGATAAGAACGCTCAAAACTCCGAAAGAATTGTATCCCGAAAAATTAAAACTCCGCAAAAATTTTACACGAAAGCCCAAAACTCCGAAAATCTTAACACCGTCAAAATAATTCAGCTATGGAAGTTTTTAAAGTTTCAAAATTTTCAATAAATCGGTGAATTATTTCAAGATTTTTTATTTATTAAGAAGTGATTTTACGTCCATTTTGAAATTTGTCTAGACAATCTTATGCGTTCTGCATAATTTACAGTCAACTGTGTAGACTTTCGCTGGCATGATCTTGACGAACCTTGCAATTTCGGAACATTAAAATTAGGAATTTTAAACCGTCGGCGCATTCAAAGTTCGGAATTTCAACCCGGCCCCCATATCAAGACGATGCCAGCCGAAGTTTACAGGGTTGACTGTAAATGATGTAGAACGTATAACATTGTCTAGACAAGTTTCAAAATTGACGCAAAATCATTTCTTAATTGAAAAACAATCTTGAAATAATTCGTCCATTTATTGAAAATTTTGAAACTTTGAAAACTTCCATAGCCGAATTATTTGACGGTGTTCAGATTTTCGAATTTTTGATCTTTCGGAGTAGTATTTTTTCGGAGTTTTGAGCCTTCTGATCATTCAAAGTTCGGAATTTCAACCCGGCCCCATCTTGAATTTCGCAGTATGGAAATTCGGAGTTTTAAACTGTCGGAACCTTCAAAGTTCGAGTTCGAAAATATTAGGAATCGGCTGAAATCTAAGTATGGTGTAGATATGGCCTTCATGGACCGATGCCCAACAATTCAATTCGATTCACCGTTTAGTTCATGAGATAATTGCAATTGAATATGGGTATTTTTGTACGCGTCCCCTATACCAACACGTAAACCGCTAGGAGTTTAGTCGCATTTTTCGATATAGGTTATAAACGGATCTTAGGATTCCAAAATAAAAATACACGTGTACGCAGTACTATTGTGGAAATGATTTTTTTTTAATTGACGAACTTTGACCGTTTAGTTTCGGAGTAGTTGAGAGCGTCAACAGCGGTGCCACGTGCCGTAGGCCGCTTTATCGTTTTACGCGAATCAGCTGAAATTTCCTGTTTTATTTCACGAATATCGCGATAACGAGACAGTCAAAGCGCTGTACTCTTCGTCGAAATTATTCGTAAAAATCTCAATAATTTTTTCTGCCTATTTCCATTCAATTCTTACTATTTTTATCATGTTGCTACAGTCGTAGTAGAATTCTCACGAAGCTTTTGCTATGTCGCTCGTGCCTATAAGAGCCGAACTTCAATAATTAATTGCTCAACAATCACGCAAATGAAGTACTTGAAATTTTACACAGAGCCGTAACACCCGTTCGCAAATATACTCAATAAATGTCAGCAAATTGTTGCTGTTTCGCGATAGCTGAGCAACCTCCTTAATCGAACGACAATTCGGCATTGGGAATTGCCTTGATTTTAACACCAGAAATAAAGCGGACGTATACTTCGAATCTCCGTTCGAGCACACATCGAAGGCTTTTACGAGTTTGCCCAGTGATGAAACTTTGTTCCGTACACGACACACGGAAACGCATATACAGGTGTATAAACACACACATACATACACAGATACAGTTTTATATCGGTTTTTCACGACACGTGTACGACATTTACGAACGACGGGCAACGAGCCGTACAACAATCCCTTTCTACTTTCTTTCGCTCTGTTTCCCCCGAAGATTTCTCAAGCGACGAGAGCAACACGTGTGTTTAAAAAAAAACGGACGAACGAAACAAACAATAAAGGCAATCGTCAGTGATTAGGATGTGGAAAAAAGTAGTGCGGGAAGGCAACGAAAATTCTTCACATTTTTTTAGTAAGGCTATTTTTGTTATTATCTAAAGTGTGTTTTTTGGCGATTCAGATTGCCGATCTTTCGTAAAGATGAGGAGAAGAAAGGTTTGGGTAAATTTTGCTATAACGAAAAAGCCAAAAAAGTGCGGGTCGGAGAAAAAAATTGTTGCGTTCCAATTGTGCAAACTTCTGGATCATGGGGAAAAAGAGGACTAAGCCGTGGTAAATAAAAAAAGCGCCCTTCCCCCCGGAAGTTAAAAGAATAGTGTTGAAGCTTGCATCGTTGGACGGCAAAGAGAATTCTTCAAAATTCGATTTGTTAATCATTTGTCTGAAAAAAAATGTCTCATTATAATAAAACAAAGCACAGCTTTGGAACAACGAATCGACCCACTCTGAAAAAAATAGGTGTTACTGCACGCACTTCAGAGTATTTTCTGGATTTTTTTGAGAAAAATCAAAAGTGACATACCGACCGAAAAAAAATATTTTTGCATGATTTTGGTGAAAATGGGCATTTGTTAAACTCGAAAAATTCAAAACCAAATTTTTTCACAAAGTTCATGTAAAATTGCACCTTTTTGTCTTAAACATTTTCCTGTTAAATCAAATGCTCACGAAATATAACGGTATTTTGAAAATTTTGGTATTTTGAAAAACTCGAGAAAAAGCGATCGAAAAATTTTGAAAAAGTTTACACTGTTTTTTTCATGTAATTAAATAATTTAACGAAATTTCAATTTTTTTGAGAGCGGACAACTTTTTGACCGTTCGAGATGGTATGGAACGCCTCACATATAATAGATATATATTTTTCCGATGTACAAAATGGCCGACTACTAATATTTTCTTTTGTTATCTTTTTTTAGGCGCTCCGTGGCGTGACATTTAGCATCCACAATTTTTTACCTAGAACAAAAAACAAAAATTTTCGTCAATCTAGATTAGACTACCTACAGAAGTACGTACGGAATTGTAAAAATATTGTTTTACTCAAAAGTTGTAGGTATTTGGACTTAAAAAATGAATTTTCAGTGAAAAATTTCGTCATAACTGATCATAAATTGCTCATAAAATGAATAGTTTTCGATTAATCAGAAATTCTGTACGTACTTCTCTGCGAAATTCAATTAGAAACATAACTTTTAAATTTGAAGTAAATCGAGTGGAAATTCTTGAAGTTATTTATCACGCCAATTAGATAAAAGCTGTTTCGAGTAGCCGGCCATTTTGTACATCGAAAAAAAATATATAAATTTTCTAACAGCTTGATATTCATACTAAATAGAAGTGTAATTATTTTTATGAGTGAATCACTTTTACATGAGAAAAAAATGGTTAAATTCGCACATGATTTTATACCCGGTACTGTGGCCTAAAGCCTTAAGGTGGTCGTCTAGTGTGTCAGATTAAAAGAAGAGAAAACAGCCTTGCATGACTTCTTTGAAGAAGAGGAAGGTGTACTCTATGGTCCAGGCATAGCAGATTGATGGTGAGACGAGTTTTTTATGATGAATTATATACAACAACGTTCAAACGCGTTTTTCTCAAAACACGATTTTTTCAAACTGCTGCCATGATATCTCAAAAACTATTTGATTGATTCTGCTTAAATTTATACAGCATCTTTAGTACATATATCACTACAAGTTGATCTAAAATAATTAAGATTGCTTCGTTAGCTTTCTTTTTATCAGCTATATAGACACCAAAAAATATGAAAATTTAATTTGTTTCTAAAGCGTAAAAAAAAATTTTTTTTTTTTGGAATTCTAACTTCATTTTAGCTCCATGTAGAGCCTCAAGTCTCACGATTAAAATTGCCTTGTTCCTGTTGGGCGGTGTATCTCCGACTATATTCTATATAATGACTTCAAAAATTTCACATAGTTTGTTTAAACGTTAATAAAAATGATATACAATTTATAAATTATTTTATTTTTATAGTTTGTCAAAAAAAAATTTCCCCAAAAAGCATTAAAAAACGGCCTTCACACTAGACGACCGCCTTAAGATAGAACGAGCGCGCGTTTGGTTTCTATAGATTCTGTTCAAATTTTAACCAGACATTGTTCATTTCATTATACACGTTTGAGTGAAATTTCAGAACAGTCAACTATTTAGATTGGGAGATAATGGGTTTTAAAATTGCAACTTTTAACACTGCAGGGCCTGCATTGTAATTTATACAGAATAATTTTCCGTAAAAAATATTTGTCCCCTATAATAAAAAGACATATGGCAACACCGCCTCGGTCCACGTATCCAATGACGTGAGTTTGCGCGGCATATTTAAAATAATACTGCAACACAATTTTTTATTTGGACATAATTTTTAATCGACCAAAGTTTTTAATTAGTTATGAATTAACCAACACTTTTATTTGTCAATGAAGAGAACATAAACAATATAAAATATTAATATTTATAACGCAAATCTTTTTTTTATGATAAAACTTTTCAACTTTAGGAATACGATCGTTACGTTTTTTTTTCTCGAAATATTGAACAATAATGTGCGGTGTTGCCATATGGCTTCGTATTATAGGGGACAAATATTTTTTACGGAGAATTATTCTGTCTTTGCTGAACGTTTTTAGCAATACTGAGTATTAAAGGCGATCTAAACTTTTTTCACTCTTTCCCTAACTAGTTTGCTATCTAACATAATTTTTTTTCAAAATTTATGCACACAATAGAATGGTACAACGAATTATGTGACCTGACTTTCGGGCAATGCAGACCCTGCAGTGTTAAAAGTTGCAATTTTAAAACCGATTATCTCCCAAACTAAATAGTCGACTGTTCTGAAATTTCACTCAAACATGCATAAAGATATGAACAATGTCTGGTTAAAATTTAAACAAAATCTATAGAAAACAACAGCGCGCGCTCGTTCTACCTTAAGGAGTCTGCATAAACTTGGAATTCAAGAAATATGATTTTTTGCAGTTTTATGACCTACTATGTGAACCTTAATTTGCAACAAAGATTTTCCAAAAATCCAAAAACTGACAGAGTTGTAACGATTTTTATTAAGGCTTAGATCGTTCACTGCGCTACGGCGAATCGGTCCGCTGCAATTTACTCTATTTTCTTCTGCGTTTTTCCCGAACACTATGTTTTATGAAACGCTGTAAGTCGTATCTCAAAATCTATTCGGCTTATTCACTTTAAATTCGAAAGGAGTACAGTTTATAAGACTTTCTATCGTATGGCCATCCCATTTTTTTATACGCTCATCCAAATGTTAATAACAAATTATTGAAGTAGTTTTTTTGGTCAAAAATTGAACTTTTTTTTACAACTTGCCATTTTCGTAATTTTAAAAATTTCAAAATAGTATCCTGCCAAGCGTAAGTTTTTGTGGTTTTTTTATCTTTCATTTCAAATGGCCTTTGTTGCCAGAACCACCTGCACCGTTTCTCCATACAGCAAGGGCGGCCAAATTTCTTTTAATAATAATAACTGCATTTTTTATAAACATTTTTCAATGAAAAAAGGCAAACGTGACAAGACGATGTATCAATTGTGTGCCAATTTCCAACCTCGTCATTGCAATACCCCCATTGAAATAAATCTTGAAAGTCGACCTGGTTTCTGGGCAGCTTATGTCGAACTTTCGTAGTGTAAACTTTTTTCGAAGTTTCGTAGATTAAGAAGGTTGGAGCGTTAACCAAAATCCAACTTTAATAAATGATAAAAATATACGTTATTGTCTAGACTATACTGGGTCTTCGGGAATTTTTCGAAAATCTTTTCACCACAAAACACCAGACATAAAAAATAGTTAAATGTGTGTAATTTTACGTGCGGTCAGATGGGCTGCCGTGCGTCCACGCTACGGCTGATTTTTTTCGGCTATTTAGAACCAAGATAAACCGTTTCTATCAACGGATTAACGCAAACTAAACCTTTGTAAACCCTTAGAAAAAAAATCCTCATTCTGCCCATCATAACCCATATATATTCAATATTGAACCAACAACGTGTGATGAAAAATTACGAATCGTTGCTGGCGAATGGAGAGCATCGCGGCCAACCTCAATGTCCGCGAAGTTGCCGTATTTCGGCAACACTTGATATTAATTAATGGTGATAATAAATAATCTCGTGACATAAATATAAATAGGGATAATTAAAAAATACTCAAAATTTCATTCTAAGTTGTATAAAACATTCGCTGACGCAATTTTCTCATAATAATCACCGATAATGTTATACTTTTTGAAGTTGGTCCTAACACAAAAGTTTTTCTTATTCACGTAATAAAAATATAAAAATGTCCAAGTTTCCTCTTTAATGATATATTTTATGAAAAATTAGCATCTGAAGAATAAATCTATACCTCCTATACATTTTTTTATGAAGTCCATTTAAGAGGCCAGTCCACTTTGGAGCCACGAAAAAATGGCTATTTTCGCGATTCTTTCTTTTTGAGGATTTTATAAAAGTTGTTGGGCTTGATAAGTAAAGTCTTGAAATACATTTTTTTTACTTTAATTCATTTTTATTCATTTTTAAGTACAATAACTATAATTGAACGTAACGCCTCAAAAATAGGTGGGCTAGGTAGCTCCATCACAACTCGGCAACGATTTGTCTGAAACAAAAAAATTAAAGTCCATTAGATTCAATATGACACCAGCTACAAAATGACCCTTGGATATAAAGTTTTATCAAAAAATAAAAAAATGGCAGATGAAAAACGAAAAAAGTAAAAATAAAAGCGTTTTTTCGCAGGTTTTCGCAAAAAAGAGTAAAAATCAACATTTTAAAACCATCGAGCGTCATCTTGTTGCGAATCATGTTTACAATATGTGGTTTAAATTTCAAGAGAATCGGTTTATTAATTTTAGAGATACGATGGAGCTGGATTTTAAAAACGTTGTTTCGAGAAAAATCCGTTTGAAGTTTATACTATGAAAAACTCTTACCTAAACTCAATCGGCAATTCCTGTACCGTACAAAATCCCTTCTGATTGCTCATCATCGTCGATTTCTTCAAGGCGTGCTTGCTTTCGATTTTTTAAATTTTTAAAGTGGACCGCTCAAAGCTCCTTTTGCGGCAAAGTATAACACTCGTGTTACACCTAATTCAATTCAGATTTTGACGACTCAAAAGTGTTTTTCAATTAAAAACGACGGTTGTAAATGCGTTTCAAGGTTCCTAAGACTTCAATAACTATTAAAACATACATAATACATTTTTTTTCACGTAACGGGTGTCATCAATAACGAAATTGCAGAAAAACGTGCACGTAAAGAAAAATGTATGCTTCAAAGGGTTGAAGATGCACAAAAAATCGAACCCTTGAAAAAAAAATCAATTCCATTGCACTCCAACGATGCAATCTTCAACATTGTAAAAAAAAGCAATAATTCTTTAGACGAGTGACTTTTCCGAAAAATGAGCCTAACATTTATTTGCTATTTTCTCATTTATTGGGTTATAAATGTTGATATTCAGTCGGGGAAGCTGAAATCCCCCCCCCCCCATAAAAAGTTATGGGGTTTTGAAGTTCGCGAAAACACGTGATAAAATAGGGCATTTTTTAACATTTCGACGCCTATATTGGGTTTGTATGTATTTTTTGAAAAAATCGAACATATTTTTAACAATTTTTTGCTCGTAAAAAAATGGTTAATGAAAACTTGCAGCTCCCCCCGACTGAATATCATTATTTATGACCCAATAAATGAGAAAATGGCAACAAAAAATTCGGAAAAGTCACTTATCTAAAGAATTACTGAAAAACAGAAAAATTTCAAACATTTAATCTTTATCGTGTGGAATGCGCCTTGTTTCACGAACGTCGTGCGGCTCGTCCACATTTTTTCTTCTTTTTTTGCAAACTCGTGTTTTCGGGGCGTTGAATCATCAACGCACCGGCCACGACGCCACGTGCCAGCCGAAACAATAACAATGCTTCCGCTGTCTTTTTTTTATTCCTTGTTGAACTCTTGGGCGTGTGGATTCGCACGTACACGTAGGGTCATGTCGACATGTGCGCGGCCGTACAGAGACGTTCCGCAACACATTCCAAGGATAGATTGAATCGATACGAGCGCACTGGCATTGTATTACGAAATGACGTGTCCACGGCTCGTGACTTCGCATAGATTTGACAAATGTGCAATTGCCTTTTCCTCGTGAGTCGTTCATTCGTATCATTTGCGGCAAGAAAAATTAGTCCATCGTATCGGCCGAGAAAAACAGCGTCGATGGGGGGGGGGGGGGGGGGTGATAGTGGCCTGAAGCGAGAAATTAATTATCAATACGAAGCGAGCACAAGGTCCAGGATATTGCTTTTGATCAATCATAGCTAGAAATAGGAAATGGATGGAAGACATCCAGCGTAGATCATATTTTATTGGATACTTACAATTAGATGGTTTTGAGTCAATGGGATTTGCTCGGAATTATATTGCATTATACTGTATTATATTTTATTATATAATACGAAAAGTAGCATGTTTCAAAATTCTTACGAAAACGAGCAAGTTTCGGTTTTCGCCACGAAAACTGGCACCTTTCGATATTCAACGCGAAAACTAGCACGTTTCGGCTTTCACCACGAAAAGAAGCTGATTACGATATTGAGGCGAAAATTAACATGTTTCAGTAACACTGGAATTGTTTCCGACTTTTCTTCCATGCTTTTTTACGCCTTGCCTCTATTTTTTTACTCCAATTCCGTTGACCGCAATCGGAAATTTACGATTTTTTAGACCTCTCAAAAAATTTTAATTGGACTTCAATTAAAATTGCAAGTATTCGGGGAATATCCGTTCAACCTTACGTCGATACAATCCACGTTAAATATGATTTTGGCCAAGAAGGACGAGAGATGAAAATCTTAAAAAAAAACAAAAACATGGATGATGTTCGAATGTTCCAATTAAAACAGACGTCAGATAAAAAATTGCCTCTTGTACCAAGAAAAAAAAAGATTTACAGGCCATGCTTGACAGAGGTTTAATTCCAATCGAACATCAGAAAGATTTTTCAAACATATTCGACGATAACAATCTGTAAGATTACAGTAAATTTGTTGAATGATATTTTCGATAACGTTATTTTTCAATAGAAAATCACAATAAATATTTCATTATATTTACAATTTCTATATTATTTTTTTATAAAAATTACTACTATCGATTTTAATTGATAATTATTATCAAAATGTTAATAAAAGCAACGAGTATAAAATTAAAATGTCAATAGGCAAACAATTGTCATATTTAAAAAAATACTAATGGTTTATTTTTCCAGATTTTTACCTGAGCACGAAGGACTTTAAATTCTCACAAAAACTCTTGTTGGTTAGATTGTACGAGCGATGAGATCCTTAAGGTTTTAAACTTACTCCTTTTACACTAGTTTTTACAGTGAAAATCAAACAAGCTAGTTTTCGCGGTGACAGCCGAAACATGCTAGTTTTCTCGGTGAATATGGAAACGTGCCACTTTACTTGGCAAAAGCATAATCACGCTAGTTTTCGTAAGCAGCGTCGATATAGTCTATTATATAAATATAGATCACATTTTATTGGCAACTTGGTTGGTTTTGAGTCGATTCTGTCATATTGCATTATTTTGCATTATATTATATTATATTTTATTATATCAGATAGTCTATTATATTATATTATATTACATACTATATTTATTTTAACGAGGTCTCAATTGATCCCAGAGTTCAAACGTTTACCCTTGCGGTTTTTTACGTATAACCCTTCCCAATTGAACCCTCTTCTATCACTCCCTACCCGCACTTCGCTAATCTAACCTAACTTCCGTTGCGTCCACAGTCGTCTTAAGCTACACTATACCGAATTTGCCAAGGGTAATGAATTAAGACCTCAATAAATAAGTAAAATAATATATCATATCATATTAAAATATATTATACCATATTATATTATAGTGTTAGGGGTACAAGTGAGTTTTAAAGGATTTTTTTTATATTATAGCATATTATATCATAATATATTATATTATACTACATAGATAGATATATTTATTTAGCTATTCTTGCCTCACCGGCTTACGAATATACATGAATTTACAGCGGTTACGTAGTTCTCCCATATACTACTCTTAAGTCTACCCATAATCTTCTCATTGGTCCATAATAATGTCTGTTTTCCTATTACTACATTTTCATTGTGAATTGTCATCTTATACCCATTTTACTTTTTGTTTTGTCTATAATGCGCACATTTTCTTCGCACATTCTCACGAATTCACACCGTTTGGACTTAATTTCTCCATTTAGCAGGTCCTTCCATCCTACTATATTAAGGGGTAACCCCCACTTGCGATTTTGAAAAAATCGATTTTTTTTTATTGCATTTTTTTGAATTATGAGTACCGGGCCCATACTTCTGTATGGGCCCGGAATAGATGACTCTATGTAAGTTTACAAAAAAAAATATTTTCTTCGTGTAAACTGAAATTGAAACTTTAAACGCGTTTTTCTCAAAATGGCATTTCTGAAGTCGGTGACCAAGATTACTCGAACACTAATGAACCGATCTTCTTGAAATTTTGCAGGCTTATTTAATACATAAAAATGTAGTCTTTAATCGTTCGATTTTTTTTTCGTTAAAATCGAACTATTAACTTTGACTGTCCGCCATTTTGTGAAAAATGAATATTTTTTAAAATCCTTCGATTAAAGACTAGTTTATACTTATATTTGACTAAATCCATCCGCATTTTTTTTTCAGATGATCCACTTCGCCGCAATGTTGGTCACCGCAAACCGTATATATCAAAACATTATTTCATTGACGGCCATTTGCCACTAAACAACGTAATATTTTTCAATAAAAAAATTACTGAAAGTTCTTCAAGATGTGTTCTTTAAGATGGTATATTGATCGATTAAAAAAGTTTTGTAGTTATCTTTAAAAAAATTCATGAAAAAGACCTTTTTTGCGCTACAAGTGGGGGTAACGCCTTAAACTATATTGCACTACATTATATTATAAAATTTTATATGACATAATATGTTAGACTATATCATATTATACTATATTATATACATTATTATAATCCTAAAACAATCAAGAACAATCATAAAAACTTCTATGCCATGATAATCATAAGCAATTTTCACAACTCATAGTGTCCTGTGAAAGAGCGATGAGAGAGAGAGAGAGAGAGAGAGAGAGAGAGAGAGAGAGAGAGAGAGAGAGAGAGAGAGAGAGAGAGAGAGAGGCAAGTGTCACGGATATATGCAGCTTTGTGGCGTACAGATAAATACTTAAACTTTTTGTGCTGGACAATAGCCCGCGAATTTCGTCGGAGCTGCATAAACTTCTACAACGCTCCGTCAAAAGAAAAAAGACCTCTGGGGAAAAAATCTTCGTGTTAAAAAAGTAACTGATCTTTCTGCCCTTGACAGCGCAAGTTTTTTAAAACTATAATCGATAAAGTAATCCGTCGGTGTGACGATAATAGTGTCGAATGGGTCACTTCACGAACTATTTCCGATTGAAAAATTAAAATATCTCTGCACCACATGCAGTAATGACTTCAGCTTTATAGAGTCCCTAATGGTCTCAAGCAATCGATTACAAATAGTCTTGTCTTCGTTATACAATTTTGGTGGTCACGAATCCGTTACAACGAAAAAAAAGATTTTACAACACAGCTATATGTGAGGCATTCCACGTTACTTCAGCCAGTAAAAAAAATCCACAAATAATTTTGAAAAATCGACTTACTTTATTGAAAAATATTCACCGAGTGTCGAAATTTTTAAAAAATTTCTGACGTTTTTTCTCGTTGATTACCATTTTTTAACATTTTTCCATTCAAATGGCTGTATCTTTGGCAGGATTTGACGTATTTACATTCGTAAAAAACGAAAATGTGCGTCTTTTTCTCGCCCTCCCTCCAAAATCCGTTTTTCGTATTCACAATTCGGGGAAATTAAAAAAAATAAAATAACGAGTGCCTTTCCTTGAGAAAAAAAATATTTTTGCATATTTTGCCCTCAAACGGACGTTCGACTTGCTCAATAAAATCTGAATTAATTTTTTTTTGAAACGCTAGAAAAAGACGCACATTTTCGTTTATCACGAATGTAAATACGTCAAATCCTGCCAAAGATACAGCTATTTGAATGGAAAAATGTTAACACATGGTAGACACTCGGTGAATATTTTTTAAGGGGTTACCCCCACTTGCGATTTTGAAAAAATCGATTTTTTTATTGCATTTTTTTGAAGTGCAATTTGAAGTGCAGTTTTTTTGATGCCCGTAATAGATGACTCTATGTAAGTTTACAAAAAAAAATATTTTCTTCTTGTAAACTGAAATTGAAACTTTAAACGCGTTTTTCTTAAAATGGCATTTCTGAAGTCGGTGACCAAGATTACTCGAACACTAATGAACCGATCTTCTTGAAATTTTGCAGGCTTATTTAATACATAAAAATGTAGTCTTTAATCGTTCGATTTTTTTCGTTAAAATCGAACCATTAACTTTGACTGTCCGCCATTTTGTGAAAAATAAATATTTTTTAAAATCCTTCGATTAAAGACTAGTTTATACTTATATTTGACTAAATCCATCCGCATTTTTTTTTCAGATGATCCACTTCGCCGCAATGTTGGTCACCGCAAACCGTGTATATAAAAACATTGTTTCATTGACGGCCATTTGCCACTAAAGAATGTAATATTTTTCAATAAAAAAATTACTGAAAGTTCTTCAAGATGTGTTCTTTAAGATGGTATATTGGTCGATTAAAAAAGTTTTGTAGTTTTCTTTTAAAAAAATTCATGAAAAAGGCCTTTTTTGCGCTACAAGTGGGGGTAACGCCTTAATAAAGTAACTCGATTTTTCAAAATTCTTTGTGGATTTTCTTTTTACTGGCTGAAGTGACAGAATGCCTCAAATATAAATATACATGCAAGGGCGTAGAAAAAAAAGTTCCAAAAATAGGCTGACTCTTTGATGAGGCAAATTTGGGTTTTTCCGTAACCGAAGTGACTATATATACACGTTTACGAATACAAAAGAGGAAAGAACTGAGTAAGATTAAGCACGAACGCAACATTCATAACGCCTCCCTCCCTCTCTCTCTCTCTATCTCATTCGGTCCCTATGGTCAGCTGTATATCCATTTTGTCTGCCGTTTGAGAGGAGGATGAGAGCGCGGGAGGAAACGGTCCGGACGACAGCGGCCGGCAGAGGAAGTGGGGGGGGGGGGGGGTGGAAGCAAAGAGAGAGCCACAAATACGCAGGAATACCCGCTCGTGTTTTTCGTCCGTATAGTCAATTGTGAAATAGGGCGTTCAGGCGGGGTATAGGAGTCAACGACCTTTCCGGCGACAGAATGCCACGTGTGGAGGGCTCGAAGTACTACGTGTCTCGTTTCTTAAGGCCGACGTGGCGTATTCCTACCATTATTCGCACTTAGATACGCCCTTTCTCATGCAGACGCGCGGTTTACTATGTTGCACGGACTCCAGCGAGAGGGGCGAGGGATAAAGGGCTGGAGGGCTGGAGGGGCGAGAGAGAGAGAGAGAGAGTGAGAGAGAGAGAGTATGTTGGGTATATATATACAGGGTGTCCTATTATGAATGGATAGTCCTGCAATTGTCGATACGTCAGATCATGTCCTACTATATGCTGGAATTTCAGTTTAGTAAAAGTTCCACGGTTTTCGAAATAAAAATAATCTGCTTTTGGTTTTTCGCATGCCATTTTTACAAATGATAACTTTTTTGACCCGGTTAGTTAAAAAATACTCCTGGTTATTTGTTTTATTTAGAAAA